>JAOEHY010009997.1:0-23773 GCA_025447955.1 Psilopsiagon aurifrons
GACTTGGGTGGTGTGGTCAGAGCATTTGCCAGTGAAGACCAAGGCAAAGAAGTCATTAAGAACCTCAGCCTTCTCCAAATCCAGGGTAGCCAGTTCTACAGATAGCTTCTGGAGAGGGCTTAGGTTTCCCTCGTTTATCTTTCATTTGCAAACGTAGCTATAGAATCCCTTCCTGTTATCCTTAACATCCCTAGCAAATTTAATTCCAAGTGGGCCTTAGCTTTCCTAACCGGTTCCCAGACAACATTCCTGTATTCTTCCCAGGCTGCCTGTCCTTGCTTCCACCTAGTTACAAAGATTTGTGCTTCCGAAGAATCTAGAATGCTGCGGCAGTTGCTACCTGGTATCCTAAACATGAGAGCAGGCAGAAATCAGCACATCCTGTACTCAGTGGCAGAAGGTAAAGGTGGTCTATTCTTGTAGTGATTATACCTGTGAACCCTGGGAAACTACAGTTAAAGAGAGCTCTCATCCCCATCTCACTATGTACCTATTTTTTCTTCTTCAGAATTTGAAATAAAGGCCATTAGTGGAAAACTGGATGCAGAACTTAAAAAATTAAGGATCCGCTTTAATATTGAATGTTAACAGTGTTGCAAGCAGTTTTTTAATACTGATTTATCTTTAAAGAATTTTGACTCCTCTGAACTCCTCTGTCTTTAAGTAAATGCTTCATGATTCTGAAAAGGAAACTGGTCTGTGCGCTAAAGAAGCAAGCATGGACCAGATATGGGATATGATAAAAGAGAGGAAAATAATCTCATAAGCCAGAACAGCTGCAAATATTTTTTATTACAAAAACAGAAAAAAAAGAGGTAAAAAAAGCATAAGGCCTAAAGAGAAAAATAACCGGGCTACTAAGAAAGCCTACCAAGAGAGGGAAGTGGACCCAATTAGCTCTTCTGAAGGAAGTGGATGAAAGCAGATACCATGTCTAGTTTTAGCAGTGTATGTTATGAAATACAAGAAATTTGTTTGAGGTTCTTGTTATTTACTGAGCTGTGTCAGTTCATCTTTACAATAAGGATTGTCTAGAGCCTTAAGATAAACACAGGTTCTATTTGTTTTTTCCAGTATCCCTGAGTGTGAAAGTGAGCTTGGTTTAATCATCATCATAAATAATTTGTACTGTATATATTTGTGTGGTATATATGATATGTGATACACACTACATCACTCTATATGTCATACACACTAAAGTGTCCTTTTGCTTGTCTCCCATGGGAATGTGCAGCAGCTCTGAACTTTCTGTCCACCTTAGCTTATCAGTAACTCTGTAGTGGGAAGTAAAATCCTGACTTGAAAGCCTGGATGTCACAAAGAACTATGAGTTGCAAGTGAAACCTCAACTGGGATCTGCAAATGGTTTGTAATGAACTAGGCCAAGTCAGGAACTGCCTTCAGCCCTGACGGCACAGCTGTATAGATTTAGTCAAATGGCAGCCTTGCAGTTTCTGATTTCAACTTATTTATATTCTTTTAATTTACTCAGTCAGTACCATTACCTGGTATGGTAGAGTGGATTACTGAGGTGTGTAATTTGGATATGCTTTCTAAATTTTTTTCTCCGAAGCTTTTGACAGGAAGGAGGTGATCCTGTAGCATACTATCCTAGGGATTGCCAAAAGAAGCTTTATTCTTGGATTGAAAGAAATACTGCAGTAGCAATAGGCACAATCCAGGAAAGGGGAAGTGAAGAATCATGAGGGACCTGGTTCCTGATAAAGTCTTCCTTTTGTTCAGTGTAATAGCTCTGGAGAGAGAAAAAAACAAACCCAAAGCCAACCAAACAAAAAAAAAAAAAACACAAACCAACATGTTGTAAAGGAGCATTAAGTATAGAGGACTTGAAATAGTCAGATACAAGCACACCAACTCATCCCTTGAATCACATCTGGGACTTGGTACAAATGTGGATTCAAAAAAGGATCCAATTTCCCTTTCTCCATCTCTTTGCATATGTGATTAATTAATCCAATAATGCCTCTTGGAGCCAGAAAGTGCTGTTAAGACTACGGAGGTGGTGTCTGTGGAAAGCAACATTTGGGTTCAGGTGCTGTGCTGGGGAGTCGCAAGGGGTGCTTGGAAAGGGCAGGGGAGCCAGAAGCTGAGGGCAGCCTGACAGTGCTGGGTGGATCAGGTGGAGGGGCGGCTGCCAGGCTGAGTCAGGAGCCTGGTGGATGGTCTATTGTGGAGAGATGGGTGTATGGTCAGCCTCTTGGGGTCGGGGTCAAGTGGGTGCCTGGCCAGATCCAGGCAAGGCTGTAGCTGGGTGGTAGCATTGCTTGGGCAGGGCCAATGGCAAGAGGCTGAATTTCAGCGCAGCATCCTGAAAAAGGATAGGCAAGCCCACAGTGGGGCTGCCTGCTCCCTTGGTCTTTCAAGGCCACCAGCTGTGCTGTCTGTAAATTGGCCTTGAGCCCAGGCAGCCAAGCCTCACCCGCACAGGGGAATGTCCTTAGAGCCCTCATCTATTAGCAGAAGTGAGTTTCACATATTTAAAATTCATTTATCAAGCAAATGATTTAATTTTTGTGTGCAAATTGGGGCAGATTTCATAAGGACTGATGTTATGTAAAATTCTGAAGACACTGGTGAGTGTAGGTTACAGATTGCACAGACACTGCTCTACTGGGGAGGCTTGTGTGTGCAGCACTTGTAAAGTGAGGGGAAACATCAGCCTATTTAATGATGGTAATTTTTTGTAGCAAGGCTATTTGTGGTTTTTTTTTTTAGAAACACTGTATTAGAGTTGATTCATTCGAAGACTTTTTTAGGGGTGTTGGGTTTTTTTGTTGATAATAACCTCTTTTTTTTCATAGTAGGTTTTGCAGGGCATTCTGATTTACTTGTTTGTACTGCCCATTTCTCTGTAATTATTTATTCTGTTAGTGCTTCAGGGCTGGAACAGTGTTGCACCTTCCGTCTGTACTGAAAAGATTTCTATTTAATCCCGTTCTGACACTACATTTCAGTATGTCTGTGTGTTTCCCTCAGCAGTCAGGCTGCTTCAGAGGTGGAGCCTTAGTACTCAACTCCCACATTTCTTTCTACAGATAAAAATAAAGTTGAAGATGTCTTCCAGCCAATTTCTTACCAGGGCAAAATGTCTGGTAAAGTTTTCCTTGGTCTTCCCCATAGTTCCTTTCCACTAAACAAAATGGTATTATCACAGAATCATAGACTAGTTAGGGTTGGAAAGACCTCAATCTGAAATCTAGTAGTTATTTCAGGTTTTTAATGCTTGCAGGAATGGATTTAGGAAGAGTTTTTACATTAAACTGAGGTAATTTGATTAAAAAGACACCTACTTTACTTGTTAAGACAGCATCTGAATGTTACACACAGGGTCTACTGGCAGTTTGTTATAAGACTTAACAGCTAATTTTTTCAGAAGCTAAACCAGCTATTACTTTGTAGTGAAAGTATTCTATTTGTGATAATCTTGCTGTGGCTAAAGACTGATAATTCAGTGAAGAGGACAGGTGCTCTTATTTAAAGGAATTCACAGGTAATGTTGTTGGAAAGCCATAGCTGAAGACTGAAATTTGTAAACACAAAGCTATTTGTCAGCTTCTGCAGCTTAACATTCTCCCTTCAAGGGGAAATCCTGGACTACAAATGCTTTGATGTGGCAGGAAACATTACCGTAGCTAAGACTGAAGGTTCATTACTGATTTTAATTTTAATTAAACTGTCGTAAAGGAAACCTGACGCTGTTGTTGTCAACTGAGCAGAAACCTGTTTTATATGGATATATATAAAATAAAAGTTCCCTAATCTTGGAAAACAATTTTTGACTAAAGAAGCTACAAATAATAGCCTGTTTGAAGCACAAAAAATGAAAATGGTTCACCCAGTCATATTTTGTATTTGAATTTTTGTTTAGGTAGAAAGTTTTGTATGGACCAAGTTCATGCAGTACATTGGAATTTGGCTACTGTATTATAAATAGAGTAATATAAATGCATGCACATCAATTATACAGGTAGAACTTTGCATAGAGAAAACTTCAAGAAAAAGTATCTAGGAATTACTCTGTTTCACGTATTTTATAAATGCCTCAAACAGAAAATTTTTATATGAGGAAATCATTGGCATCCATCTTCTGATTTATTCTTATTTGCATTGATATTTCGGAGTCTTGCATTCTGTAAAAGCATCACTGTTATTTTGATAAACACAAAATTTCCTAAAGACACAGCAGCACTCTTCACTAAAGATCTGGATGGCTGAGTCAGTCTCAAAGAATGTATGCAGGCAATAACTCTGTTCCTACAGCTGTTTGCCTTTTTTCCTTACAACGGGGAGCTGAAAGGGAGAATTGCTATTCACCAGTAAAGCTGAAGGTTATTAATAGAGAGACTTTTTTTTTCCTTGTCTTTAAATTTTGTCATTACCTTCCAGTACAGAGCATCCTTACTGATTACTAAGTAGCTCATTAAAGCTGTTTTTCAGATGTGCTTTTTTGTTCTGTTTTCTTCTTGCTGTTTTCCCGTTTTGCTAGCATGCAGATGGGGGTGGGGAGTGGGAAATGAGGGAGAGAGCATGTTCCAAAGGATGCCAGGATTACTTCAGTTATTGGATGACTGCTGTCTGATGGATGTAAAAAGGAGGAGTAAGCCTTTCAGTCTGCACTGACGGAGCTGAAACACAGAAATTCGATTTACAGGTAAGCGTGAAAAAAATTCCTGATCTGAATAGCTATTCGTGATCTGAATAGTTCTTCTTGAGCCTTGCCACAACATTTTTGGTATGAAAAATGTGCAAGCATCTTTGCTCCTCATTAATGACTTTGAAGCAGCTTTTTAGGTTATTGTTTCTCCTGCCTAGGAGGCTTCAGCCGCTGTGAGATCCATAGACAGTGAAATCATAGGCATGCCTGATGCTATCTGACAACTTTCTCATGTGAGGGTATAGGCATTGCATCTCATTGATACTGAAGTTGTGCAGTAAGCTGTAGGTCTTTTGTGTGATGGAAATACTTGCTGTTGAGAATAATGTATGCTACTAGCAGGAAAATAGTGCTGGAAGATCTAAAAATGTTTGAGTTTGGACAGAAAAAGGTTGTACAAATGAGCTGCTTCTAAAACTGCATGTGTCTTATTTAGAGTTGAACATGCAGTAAGAATGGCTTATCAGAGCAACTCTTAATGTTTTTGTGGATTTTTCAATATTTTTAGGTTTGGAATTAATCTGGTTTATAATTCTGTCATAAAATTATCTTTATTGTATTGAAAAAGCAAGATGCATGTAATTGTGTGTATAAGACAGATAAACCTTGTAGTACCTACAGCAGTTACATATCAGTTCTAATAAGCTACTGAAACCGCTTGTATGGATCGTGTTCTGCTGAGCATATGCGTTGCTAGCAGCTATTAGTTCACAGGCCCTGGAGATGGCAAGTAGCAAATAACTTACTTGGTACAGAAAATAGATTTGTTTATATCCTCAAATAATGTGACTTGATAGGGCTACAGGCAGAAGTCCTGGCACCACTGAAAGAATTGGAGAATTTGATGCTGGCCTCTCTGGGGCTAGGATTTCAAGATGTCAGCTCTCTATTGACTTATTTATGCATTTTATCATGTAGCAAATAATTGTTGTACTGTATACAGGACCCCCTTTTGCTAGTTTGAAGCAGAAAGCTTCACTGAAATACATGAATTGTGATTATTGTTGGTGTGACAGTATGTAGTCATAAAATTTATTTAGAATTCTAAAGTGTTGGAATTTAGTATTAATGGAGTTCAGAGATTAAAATCAGTAAATGCTTCTATCTATTTTTGTTGTATTCATTGAGTGAATTTGCTTAAGGATGACCCAAGGTGATGTTATTAAACTAAAACTGGAAAAGTCCACGGAACTCTTACTGAGTATTAGGACTGGAAGAAGCTTTGCCCTCTGTCCACTTAATTATGCACCTTATCAGCTTTAAGTGTCTGGTGTGATGTCCTTTTTTCCTGGCTGTTTTTTTTCCGAGAATGACGCCTGGTATGTTTGCTAAACAAAACATAAAAAAGAAAAAAATAAAAATAATGTACAGCATTTGTCAGTTATTCTCAAAATATTCTGTAAGACTGATGATCTGTATCACTTTAATACTGCAGTGTGAACACTGATAAATACTGAGTGAAAAATAGATGAGTTGCATCCTACATTTGTTATTTGTAGGGAATGGATATGTACCTGACAGCATAAGCACAACTGTTAAATTGCAATCTCAGATCCATGTATTCCAGTCACTTTTCTTTTAACCCCACAAATGAGAAATCCAACTTGAAGCAGCTCCAGTAACAGAGAGGAGTTGATGAAAACAGAGATGTAGTTCCACATGTATTTAAATTATTCTGTCTCCTTGGAAACGCTGCTGCTGCAGATGGATTTGGCTTTTGGTGGCTAAAAATATCTACTGCTTAATAATGACAGCATGAAAGATACTGGATAAAACTACTGTGTAGTCACTAATTTTCAAGTTCCCTAATGATTCAGGTATTCTACATGAACTACAAATTTGCATTTTCTGTACTGTGTTGTCTATCAGCTGCTACCTCCGCTCACCAGCATGGTGGAAATGAGATAAGGTCATTACCCTTGGTTGGAGACCCTACTGAGAAAGGAACGTGTGTGGCAGGTAGGCTAGCCAGACAGTTTGAAGGCAGGTAGGAAGCTTGAGGCAGGGGGGCAGGTGGAGTTACGGTGCTAGTTTGGGTATGTGTTGCATAGTATTTGAGGCTTATTCCCAGGGAAGTCTGTGATAGGGAAAGTATGCTTAAGCCCTGCCTTTGTAAATTAACAATTTGTAAATGAAAGAATGTCGTTATTTATTGCAGGGTCATTAGTGATAATTTTCTTATTAGTGGTATGTGTAGGTGTCATGGGTTCAGCAGTAGCAGTCATTTTTCTCCTTCTTGGTAGCTGGTGCAGCGCTGTGTTTTTGACTTTTGGCCTGCAAACAGCACTGATAACACCTATGTTTTCAGTTACTGCTTAGAATGTTTTGGTCTGGCCAAGGACTTTCTTGAGTCTCATACTCTGCCAGGGAGGAGGGGAAGCCAAGAGGAAGCAGAGGCGGGACACCTGAACCAAACTGACCAAAGAAGTATTCCTCTTTGAGGTATTGAAATATCACACAAACCGTTTAAAGTCAAATAGGACAGTATCCTAAAAAAAAGATATATCACATATAAATATCCATATATCACAACTACTTTTGCTGTTAGGTGGTTTTCAGTACAGACGAAAAATTCTCCTTTTGATCTCTTCTTCATTTCATTTGGATGGCTTCTTGCTTGTGCCCAGAAAACGGAGCAAATGACAAACATTTCCTCAGTGCTACACAGTGGGCTATATATTCCTATCTTATTCTTTTGTTTTGTTTAGCATAGATCAAAATTACTGATTAATTTTCAGTTATTGAATGAGGTAGTTTTTTTTCTGTTCTGCAGTGTCTTAGAGACAACACTAAAGTGTTATGAAGTATTGTTACAGATATGAATAAGTAGTCCTCTGCTAATGAGTACCAAAACCCATTTTTAGCTGATAACACAAGTTTTCAAAGGTCATTTAAAGTGAAAGTTGAATACTTGGCTTTGATTAATTGAAGTAAGTAGTAGGAACAAATCTGGATTCTTTCATTCTGGAAGGGACTATTGACATATTAATAAGGCAGATTATTAAATGGATTATGGAAACTTTTCTATGAGGACAATAATAAGCCTTCTTATTGAGAATAATTTGTTCTGTATTGAGATGAGCAAGCTCTAGTTGCTTTAATTTTAAACCCCTTTCCTATAGTATGTAATTTAAGATTCTGCAGAAATAATTAAATCTAAACATTGTTTGAGAAAGTAAAGGTGTGATAAGATGCTGGAAGTAGCATCTGTGTTTTACAGCAGTAGTCAAGTTGTGCTAATTTGATATCAATCCTTTGATTTCTGTATGTAGAAGCAGATGTTCTCATCCACTGAAAACAGTATTGAGGTTTGTTTATCTGTCATTATGTCTAGGTTGTGCAAGATACTGGTGACAGCAGAGAAAATACTGCTTTTTTACAAAACCCCAAACTATCCATTAGTCTTGTTTCCAAACTTTAATCCCCTAACACTGGATATTTTGACCTTGTCACTCATAATTAGTGCCATTGTTGTCAATGATTATGGCAAGAGCAAGGTATGAAGGATTTTGTCCACTGTTATCTAAGATTTGCACCTATGCTGTGTGCTCTCCCTGAGATACATGCACACACCCCTCCATACATTAACCATTAAGCTAGAAGAGTTTTCTCCTGTCCTCTTAGATAAAAGAGGTAAACCTAGTTCAGAGTTAGTGTTCAGGGGTTTTGTGTGTATGTTTTTTGTTTGTTTGTGATTTTTTTTGTTGTTCTTGTTTTGAAACTCTGTTAACACTACAGATTTTGGAGGGGATAATGGCTAATCTTACGTCAAGATGCGGAGATCATGGGGCAGAAGGGAGAGCTGTTGATTTCATGTGCTCTCTGCTGGCTTTGGCAGGGGTGAATGAACAGCCAGCCTGTGTGTTAAATAGCATGCAACAGGGAGCTAAGTATCATGCGTCAGGGCTGTAGAGGTGCGAAAGCCCCTTTGGCCTGTACCAGTCTTGAACATGCTGTGCTTTGGCAGGAGCATAAGGAGATACACAAGACAGCCTACCTACCATGTTGTGTAGTTCCTCTGTAGGCAATGCACAATATTGATGATCATGAAACAACAGTGTGGAAGATCAGTGCTGAAATAATACACAGACATTTCACAGTGCTGATTAGAATTACTGTCTGATCAGAATTTATATTACATACCACTTATTTCCAGCACTCCGTGAGTTGATGCCATTTCCAATCTCCACTACAGAGCTGAACCCTACTGCCATTCTTGTAGCTGGGAGCAGAATAATGCAAAGCCACTGTACCAGAAACATGTGGAAAGCTGCAAGCCTCAGAACCTCACTCCAGTCGTTGAGGGGCAAAGCCAAATGTTGTCTGTCCTTTTGCAAAGCAGCATAGTAAAGATGTGTTGTTAGTATGCCGTCTCACATATAGCAGACGGACAGGTTCTCCCCATCACCTGCATGCTCCCTCTTCTCTAAAAGGCTGTGTATCTATAGCAGTCAGTGGGACTGGTGGCACTGTTTTTCTGGTTTTTACATTTCAATTTCTGTGAAGAATTGTGACTTCTCCTTGCCAGAGCTGTGCTGCAAGCAGTTCTGCAAGACACTGTAAGAAGTCCTTTCTGGGAGCTCACATACAAGCTTAAAAATTTCTTCTGGGATACAGATACTGCTGTTGCGGATGTCAAATACATTTAACTGTCTTTATTTTATATTTTTCTTCAAACAGAAGCAAGAGAAAATATTCCACAGATATTTTGGATTATGACATTTTAATTAATGAAATTTAATCACCAAAGCTTAAAATCTAGAAGTAGCCAATACCAGGTCTTCAGCAGTGTTACCCAAAGCCTTTGGGAAGGACTTCATGACAGGCCCTGCTAAAAGTGTCCTAGATAACTTAGAGGCTAGGGGTTATGAATCTGAGTTTGTGACTCAGCTTCAGCACGGCTTTTCTCCAGAATCGCCTGTTTACCTCTAGGACTCAGTGTCATTTATGTGTCTTCTACTGTTGTAGAAGCGTTTCTTGCTGCAGCAGGCTTAGCAAATTGTTATAAATGAAACATAAGCTTAAACTTTTGTGGGCAAATCCTGTCTTGACAGGAAAGCTGAATGCCTCTGAATTTCCTTCTGTCAGGTTGCGCCTTTGTCGTTGGAGACCTAAATTCTAAGCTCCTGGGTGCCTAGTTGAATTATTACTGCCTCTTGCTCATCTCATTTTGCTCTGTGGGGAGCATGCTGAGAGAAAACTTAGGAGAACTAGGCTAGAATTTTCTTCTGTTGGCTGAATTATACAAGCATTTCATTTAACGGTTGGTACCAGTTGATTTAGCTAAGAATTGAACTTGGGCATCAGGAGGCCATTTTGCTGCCACTGATACATGGGAGTCTTGTATTTGGATGATGGAGAGGGGGATATTTGCATGCTTGGTGCCTGTAGGATCTTATGAGATACTTCTGGGAGGACTAAGGGAGCTAGAACTACCATTGCATCTGTACTGCATGTAGAGACAGGAGGTAAGCATATGCCAACAACCTTTCTGCATTCAAAATTCATTGCCAGTGGAGCTAGTTGGCATGTGTTAGAGCATAGAACAATGCGTAGGCAGTCTAGAAGATTAGTGGATTAGTACTCAAGCGTGAAATCAGGAGTGCTGTAAAGTAATGGTATAGAAACCCTGCAAAGAGCAAACTTGGCAGAATTTGGCTTGCAGAGCCAGAACAGATTCCCCAAGTTGAACTGTGCAGCCTTATCCTGCAGGATTTACTTAGAGCCATGGATTTAGCTAGACTGAAGCAGGCAAGCAGAGCAAGACTTTTCCTAGTTTACATCTGTGTAACTTGACCATTGCTGTAGGCACAAATTTATGAGTAAGAATATATACTGGTATTCCCTGTGCCTAGGCAGACCAGTCTCTTAAGTGGAATTAGCTTGCTATATACTTCTAATTTTTACAGACTGTAGTAGTGAAACTATCACAAGCCTACCTCTGGCAACTGGCGCTTGCGATTAGAGCTACTAAATACAGCAAAACATGTATTGCAAACACTAATTTGAATTCTGAACAGCTGTTTGATTCATGTTCATGTACCTCTGTTGTTCACTGTTTGCAAGCATTCATGCAAATGGCTTTTTGTCTGCATTAATGCAGTCCTTTACATGAATAGTCATTTTCACAAGCAAATAATATTCTTTCTGTGAGTGATGTTGTCACTGTAGGTGCTTTTGGTTTTGACTCTCTCCACCCCTCCCCCATTTCAAACTGTCTATAACACAAAGAGCAAAATAATTAAGTGCAATATGTGGAACTAAGCAAACACCTTGATTAATTCACAGCCATCTCTGCTGCTGTCGTTTATTCAGCAGGTAAGAAAAAAGTCTTTGAAAAAATCAGGCTTTGTTTGCAAGCTAAGAAAAAGACCTAAACTCAAAAATAATATTAATCACAACAAATAACCCAAACATCTCTGCTTGTGAGCGTCAATATTCATGATTACACTGGGAAATTATTTGCCAAATCTCCCTAGCATATTATAGTTCATGCTGACTGGCCAGTGGGTGGGAGTTGTTTGTGATGAGTACTTTGCAGTAATGTTTTATGTGTAACATCTGTTTTCCACATCCTCCTGTTCAGTTTGCAGTCATTTGCATAGAAGTGTTTTTTGTTTGGAAGCAAATCTGTATTGCTGCTACACACTTTGTCAAAATTTTTCTATACTTTCAGTTGATACATCTGGGACAAGGCAGAATGCAGCGTGACTCATAGGTCAAGTCTTGGTTTGACGCCTGCCTTTTTGTTTTTGTTTTTATTTTCAGATCAGAATTTTTGTGCAGGTATATTTTATCATAGTATGTGATCAGCTCTCAAGAAGGAATTCATGCAAAATAAGGTTTCATAAATGATCGAAAGAAGCAATTAATTGTTGTTGGTCTGTCCTGTATTGCTTCCCCACTACCCCAATGCCAGTGTGTTCATGGGCTCTTATTTTTCCCAAGCTTTGGTCAGTAGCTGATTCCTGTAGTGAGACTTTTCTCTAATTCAAGAGGATATATAATCTGATGCAGGGTCCTATTTTATTTTTTTGTATCTGTTTTGCTATGCTTACTGCATATGGTACGCACTTGATGTTTATTCCTTCACAGGTATGTTCCATGCTTGTTCAATTTCCCATATGATTTGTATGAGCTGTGTACTGTAGTGCTGAATTTAACAAAACAGTAATTTAAGATTCTGACTAGGATAAAAATCTCTTTGGAGCTTTCTTTGTCATTGTCTGTTTTATTAGTATCTCTTTGCACATTTAAAAGCAATGGCTGAAGTGCAAGTGGGGAGAAATGTTTTTTTACCTCTGCCTGTACTGCCTGTCTGCTGTGGTCCTGGTGCTTTTGTTGTGTTGGCTATTTTTCTGTTTTACTGTTTTCCGTCCGTGGGTGCCAGAGATACACTGAGGATATGGCAATTTAAAGTTCGGTTTTGTAGGACAAGTTTGGCAGTGTACGTTATGGGGATAACATCATGAGAAGAAGATTCTCTTGGGAGCACAGTCACCCCTCCACTCAACTCAGTAACTCTTTTGGGGCTTTTCACTGGGATTCAGAGATACCCGCTTCCTAAAGGACGGCTGCAATGAGACTGTTACCATGGTTTTCTGAGATTTCCAGCCTTTTCAGGTGCAAGAGAAAAATCAATACAGCCAGGCTTTTATATTATTTTACTTTGTAGGTTCCAGGTAATATTGTGACTGTGTTAAATATATCCCCCACGTTTACATGGGATTTTTGTCTTCTGGTAATAACATGTTGCTACTGAACTCTTTAAATGGATGGTGACTGCCAATTGTTTGGCATTGTAGCAAGGCAAAGCTTGTTGCCATGGAGCTTTGAGGACTTGCTTCACCAGTCAGCATACCTGCAGCTAGAGAACTGCTTAAATGATCTCTTTGTAGGAGTAGTTTCTTCAGGGTAGAGAAAAGCTAGGAAAGAAGGGAGGAAAAAATGGATGGGGGGATGTTTAAGAAAGATATATCCTTCTCACAGCCCACATCCATCATATGTTTCTACTGTGTCAAGTTGCCATTTTGTTGAAGAATCCTTAATTGTCAGGCAATTGGTGTTTGACTTAAAGCTCACAACAGTGCATGTACCTGATTTTCATTGCTTTAATACTGCTCCCCCTGTTTCAAATTTGCTTTGCTTTGCTGTGGATTAATGTTAGTATGGTGAGGAGCATGGCAGAGGATGATGTATCACATCACTGTGCAAGGGTTTTTTTGTGAAGGGTATACCATCAAACAGGAAAGCTTTCAGTGCTTGCTTGTTACTCAGTTGTGTGAATCAGCAGGATGCTGCTCCAAATCGATCTCAGCTACTAGGCAGTTATTTAATAATTATCCAGAAAGGTCTGTTTCTCATTGAACTTTCCAAGCCAACTTTCTCCCTTTTTCACCTGGGCTGACAAGTTTGATGTAGCGTATCTCTAGCTCTAGCCGGTAGCTGATTTTCTGGAGGCTGGGCCTCACTGGCGTTTTATTGGAAGTCCAAAAATACTGACAACTGTGTCTGGTTTTTTTAGTCATGTGATGTAGTTTGGTTCCTATAGTCAGTTGTGGATTTTTGTGTACTGGACTTTATGCAGAAATACATATATTTTCTCATTTTTCTTCAGAATATATGTGTTGCTGTAGTACTTCTGTGTGTTTGAGATTATTCCCATCCTATACAATGTATTGTCTTGCATGTCATGACTTTTGTGTTAGCAAAATTGTACCACTGTGTAGTTATATTACCCTTTATAATTCCTGTTACCAAACATGGGGTGTATTTGTAAGTTTTACTTTCCATTCATACATTGAAAATTTGACTTGCCTAAGTCTTCAATGTGTTGTTCCCTAAGCCTGGAGGGTCTTCAGTTCAAATGAGGTTGTGTTCAGATTTCTGTGTGACTGCAGTTGCTTCCATTTGATTCCCAAAATCTGAAATTACTGATGCAATCATAGCTCACGTGCAGGAAGAATAACAATTCAGTATGAATTCCTTGTCCTGGTTCCCTCATCCAGGACTTAGAGAACCTGTTGAGATACCACAAACTTTGTGGCCTCATTGCTGTTATGAGTTTGACTTTTGCTTATTCCTATTGTTTTCTGTCTTCCACTGGAATATATCATATGTGTCACTGTGCTTATTTTCTCCCAGTTCCTGGAGGCGTGGCTCTTGCTCAGGTACTAAAAGATGCCATGTAAATGAGGCGTGAGTTAAATGTATCAGCCTTATGTGCTGCTCTGCAGATGTGCCTCCTTCTGAAGAATATTGGCTTATGGTGTGGCAGCTGTTTATACAGATGTTATTCTAAAGGGATCTCCTGCTGGTGCATAGCGTGCACAAACAGTTTTAGGTACTTTTTAATCTATCTCTCTGGTATCCAAGCTCCTGAGTAATGGAAGTGTGTCTTTTCCCCAGTGTAGCATTTTCCTGGGGAGACCTGGTAGCAGAGAGACTGGAATTAACAGATCTATGGCAAGTGGCAATACCTAAAGTTTATCATGATGACTCCCTTGTCAAACAACCTGGAAGAGATTCATAACAAAAACTGGGCAACAGCTATACTAAATACATATAATGGATAGCTATGCCTTCTTTATGTGTTGTGGTAATATTCAGGTTCTGCAGCATTTCTGTACCTCATGGCTTATCTTGTTTAGCTAGCTGGGCATAGAGCTAACCTGTATGTAACTTCCAAGGATCCTGGGAATCATTTCTTGTGGTTAATTTCATACATCTTCCTAATAAAATGGATTTTCTTCAACCAGGTCATGACACTTGGCACAAACATGCTATGCTAAATGCAAGCAAATTTAAAACCCTTTGATGTGAAAAATACTTGCTTCTGCTACTAAGCGTGAACTTTTATGACTGTTGAGACTGTCATTGTCTGTAACAACTTTAGTAATGTGCAAGATGCATATTAGTCATCCAGTTGCTGTTATACTTGCAGAAGGCAATGTGATAAAAGGGCTGTTGTCTGGACATCATCTCAAGCTATGAGAGCTGTTGCTTTCTGACAGTCTGCACACTAGTCATGATTGCAGTTACTAGGTTTGCCTTGTGGTGCAGTTATGACTCAGGTTCTTTGAACATGGAATTTCATGATTCCTGTAGCCACAATTTCAGTGGACTTGGGCATGGGTTTGACCTAGGTCTCACTTGTACAACAAACTCTTTGTCAGTTCATTTTTTTCTTTCTTTACTGAGATGTTTGAGTGTAAGCATTTTCTTTCTCGCACTCCAGCTGCTTCTTCACCCTCTTCTGCAGTCAAGCTATAATCCTGAGGATTTGATATTGCAGGCTGTTGCCATGGAAATAACAGTGATTTCACTATTTCAGTGCTATAAGCACTGCGGGAGGCAATAGAAACGGTGGTTGGCAGCAGAGATAGTGAGGAAATGGGGGACAGTTCTGGGGAGTTCTTTATGAACCTTATTTTTTGGGGTGTGTTTTTCCCCCTCTCCATTCTTGTGTTTTTTCAGTATTTGTTATGCTTTTCTCTGCCTTTTTTTTTTTTTTGTAAATGGGATTTTCTTAAAGGCTTATGTGTAACAATTTCAGGTATTCTTACTTTTTTATTCTTTAGAGGTTATTGCTAAATGCTCCTTTCCTTTTTGTCAGAATAAAACACAGGACTTTCTTTTCAGCTGGTAATAATTCATTTCTGGACAAAGGGCAAAGGTTGAGATATAAGCACATTCTGTTTAAGTCATGTCTTTAGCCTGAAGAAATCCCTTTCAAGAGAACTTGTGGTGGTGGTGGTTTTTTGGTTGGTTGGGTTTTTTGGTTTTTTGGGTTTTGGGTTTGGTTTTTTTTTTTTTTTTTTTCTCATGAGCAGTAAATCAAGGTGGGATCATCATGTCAGACACATGCATTTAAAGCTGTCTGTGTGACTCACACTATTCAAACCTAATTTATTCATTATTTGATTTTTAGTGAGCTCTGCACACAAAAGAAGTTTAGTGTGGGAGATGTCTTATGGAGCATCTGTTCTTGTTAGCATTATGTTGTGATTCCACATCTGTACTGAAAACTTCTCTCTAAATTAGTCACATCCATAAAGGTAGAATGAAACTTACTGCAGAAATCAACTTTGTTATAAAATGAATTGGCAGCTTAATAAGCTGAAGGCAAATGGCATTGAGAAGAGTGAGAAGTTCTGAAACTATATGCTTGAAAGCATCAAAGAGCAGCCTTTTTGCCCCAACTACTTACAACATTGTTCCACTAATTAGCATAGTCAGAGAGGAGATATTATCTGTAACTTTTAAATTAAGATCTTAGAATTAATTTGGACACTAGGACATCATCAGTAACAGTGGTGACAGTAAACTTTAAGATCATTTTTAATAAAATCAAGAAAAAATGTTTTAGCCTATCAGATGCTTTAAAATGATCTAGGAATTGCTTTAAAAACATTTTGATCTTTTTCTGCTCGGTAGTCCATAAATGGAGATGAGAAGATCAGCTGTTACATATGAAAGGGAAACAATAAGGAATGTTCAACATGCCTCTGGCTTTGTTGGGCAGTGTTATTAGGAAGTCCATTAGGAAGTTCATAAGGATAGATTCAGTGCCTTGATACTTTATGTGAATGGAAATAGGATACGTGTGTGCCAGTACTCATACCTGAATTTCACAAAAGCCTTGCAAAAAACTTGTGCATAAATTAAAATGACAAAATGAGACAGAAATATGTTTGCAGGGCCTGGCCTGAAAAGATGCAAAGTATTTTGTGCTCTTAAATCTAACTGAGAATGTGAGCGTTTGATAGTACTGAGTATTACATAAACCAGGCTTTTAAAATAAATCAAGAGAGAGAACATTTCCTCTCTGAACGATATTTATTAGTGAACACTGATTTGTAATGTAATGTCTCCTGGTGCCAAGTTTTTAAGCGTTGTATAAAGGCACATTTCTGCTGAATTGTACTGGGTTATATATACTTCATGCTTGGCCCAAATTTGCTGCATAACTGAAAAAATTGCTTTTATTCATGCATTGTGTTGGTTATAAATTTTTTTCCTATGTTGGTACAATACAGGTAGCATTTACCTTCTGCCTGTAAGAAGGTCAGTGAGGTGATGAATACACTGGCCATGACGTTTTTTTTTCCTCCTTCCTGGAAGAGTTATTTAAAACTCTTGGTAAGAAGCCAAATAGCTACAAGTGGTAGTATCTGATTGATACGTGAACTACTCCATGATAAAGGAATTTGAAGACCTGAACAACAGGCAGGTATTTCAGTGCTTCATTGCTTCTCTTCCTGTTACAGGTGCATGTGACAGCATTGCAGCAATGAGTGGAATTTTAAAGAGGAAGTTTGAAGAAGTTGATGGCACTTCACCTTGTTCCTGTGTGTGGGAATCAGATGATGACATTTCTAGCAGTGAAAGTGCTGACAGTGGAAGTAATGTCCATCCATCCACTTCTAATCATTTTACTCGTAAGTACTAAAGTGATGTGTAGGGCATGATATGCCTTTTTATACCAGCTAAGGAAGGTTCATCTTATGCGGAAGAAATACAGCATAGACTATCTGATTCTATTTTGAAGCATTTTTCTATTTTATTACATCTAGATTTTGACACTGTGAGGAAGTACTTCTTTTTGAAAAATAACTATTTCCTCTTGTAGTTGTTGTTTATGTAAAAAAATATGTATATCAGTGAGTTTCTGAGGAAACTCATATACCATCATTTACATCTAGATAGTAGGAAATATTTTAAGTATATCCATTTTGGATGATGATTTGAGAGAAAAGGGAAAACCAGCAGTAACAAAATTTGAACACCAGTGCTTCTGCATAACCTTATCTGTTCAGAGTTGAGTAGTGTGCATGATCTGTGACAGAGTAGCTGATTCCTCAGATCATTCATTCTGCTGCTTAAGCCAATGCAACCACACATGCCTCAGTCCTTTTCTTCCATGCATTACAGGAGTAAACAGAGGAAATGTGGAATTCTCCCTGAGAAAATGTTAGATTCATATTTGATGTCTCCAGAAATCTTGTTCCCACTCAACTGACTGAACATGAATAGTTAATTTACAGTATATTTTGCTTTTGACTTCTCAGGTTGAGGTTACCAGTTACTAAGCTTGTATAATTTGTGGAATCTACATAAAACCTCATATCTGCAGTAAACTATGTGTGTAAATGAGTAGCAGTAAGTGATCCGGACTTTATCTTGCAATTTGTATGTAGCAGCTAGAAGGCTTTCTTCATTTTGGGTTTGTTTGATGGTGGTGGTTGTTGTTGTTTTAACTCCCTGTCTAATAATGCTAGGCTAGAGCTGTTTATGTCTTACCGCTGGCAATAGGGTTAGTGTAGTTCGTTATCTAAAAACACACAAAGAAGAGCCTAAAACTCCCCCCCCAGCACGCACAGAACAGAGGAGGACCAATAATGCAGAAGAATGGAAGCTTGCAATGGTAAGGAGCAGCAGAAGGAAGAGACTTCCCCCAAAGCCTGAGATGCCCTTGCAGAACTGCTTTACCAGTCTGCAGACTGAAGATGAAAGATCCATCACAACTTCTGGAGCTGAGTCTGATCTGCTCCCGTATAGGATCATAGAATGGTTTTGATTCGAAAAGACCTTAGGGTTATATAGTTCCAACCCCCCTGCCATAGGCAGGGATACATCCACACTAGACCATGTTGCCCAAGGCCTTGTCCAACCTGGCCTTGAGCACTGCCAGGGACCATTGTGACTAAAAAAAGGAGACAGATGATAGTACTAGGCAACTCTTTTCTGGGAGGCACGGAGGCACCCATTTTCTAACCTGTTGTGCTCTGTTGAGAAGTGTGTTGCTTATGGGGTGCTTGTATCAGGGATGTTATTCAGAGACTACCAAGCCTCATTAAATCTACTTCCTGCTATCTGCGTATGTTGTTTCATATGGCCACCAGTGATACAGCCAGGAGCAGTCTCAAGAGTATCAAGGATTACAGAGCTCTGGGATCTATTTGCCACTTCCTACTGCCAAATCTGGGTGTACATCTGGTCTTCTGATTTGATACTTTGAGTATTGCTGCCTTACCTCTGTGAGTGCAGATGGCAGCCCAGTACTGAGTGGCTTTGCAAAGCCCAGGTTTTCTGTAGGCTTCTTGCTGAATATAGAGTGCTAGTGAAAATTGAGACACATGTAGCTGAGAGATGTCCCACTCCTTCCCCCTCCCCAACTCATTACCGTGCTTTGATTGTGTTTGAGGCTCTTGCTGTTGGAACTTGAACTCTCCAAATTTAGCAATGGAATTTTCAGCCCGGAATTTCTTCCACTTGGAAGTCTGCCAGCACTTTTGTCTACTGAATAGGCTTCAGGGCATGACGCATATACATTTATTTTGCTTAGCTATCGTTTGTTTTCCATTTGAATTTGTTTTTTGGCTTTGGTTTGGTGGTGGTGGGGGGGGGGGGTGTGTCTGTGTGTTTGGGGGTTTTTTTCCCTTTTCGTTTTCATTATTTCAGTCTTGACAAAGCCACAATCCATTTGCTTATGTTTCTGTAGGCAACGGCAGTACTTTTCTAATGCAACTGTCTTGGTAAGTATTTTGTGTGATAATTTTTTTTGTGGGAGTAAAAAACACAAAGCATCCTGGCTGCTGTGACAGCAGACTTTATAAATCACAAAGTAACTAAACCAGTTCAAGTGCTTTTGTAAAGCAGAAATAAACAATAAAGATTGAATTCAAAGAGCTTGGCTCTCCATAGCTGAATCTTGTTCAATTTAGTTGTATCAAAATAGAAACCACATTGACTTCTTTTTACAGTGGTGTTTCTGTGGCATGGTGAAGAATTGGACCTATAGCCCCAGAAAACATAATATTTCATGTAAATTAGCCGAGGAACTTCTGGTTATTTTCCTGTTTGTTACCTCAAAGAAAATTTGGCAATTCCTATATGAGTTTTGCTAGCATCTATTGGTTTTGGAAGTATACTTTTATATTTTTCTGGGGAGAATGGGTTTATTGGAGTGATTACTGCAGCAGATTACTGTTTGCTAAAGGTTTTTCTAAAGACCTGGAGTTGCATATGTTGTATCAGAACTTGGTTGTTTTCAATTAGATTCTGGTAATAATGGTTTTCAGATTCCTCTACTGGTGTTGTTTTCTATTAGTTATTAGCTTCTGCAAAACCCAAATGACAAGTTTATTAAATATCCAAAATATCTAGTTGTAAAATGGAAATCAGTAAGAATATTTGCAATAAAGATTATTGGTGTGAGGAAGTTTCAGGATTGGGTTGCGTAAGTGTTTGAATAGAGGGCAGAACAAGCAAACACACCTTGCTTGTTGCAGACAACTCTCTCCTTACAAGCATATGTTACACACATAACAGCAGGCTTTCAGAATATGTAAGACATGTTTGCTCTAGCCTCATCTGTGATCAGTGTAAAATTTTTCCCCCTCATACCACCTTATGGAGTAATGCATTTATTCTTTACACGTTTCATGAAATCTGGGCTCCTACTGTGTGCCCAAACCCATTCTGCTGTTCAGAAAAATCTAGATATATAAGTTCTCACTCTTCTTTATCAGTACATGTGCAGATTCATTGCTTCTCCGAGGGACTGCTGAGACCCACAACAGAAATCTAAAACATCCTCTTCTATGCCATGAGCTCCAGTAATCTCTGTCAGCAGACAGTAATTCTTTGTGGCAGTGGAATGTAATATTATAACAATATTTTATGAGCTGCATATAGATTAAGGCTGTTAATAGTCAACACTTTATATTAATCTTTACATTTCTTTTCCTGTGGCAGCATGTTTTATTCAAAAATAAATGTTGGGTGTATCCAAATCAGTTAAATGTTTACAGTAGCATTATATTGCTTTTCATTTCTTCAGTGGCATCCGTGGAAATGAATGTGACTTTTTCAGTCAGTATGTATGTCTGTGTGTACTCATGTGTGTATACATATATCTTGAAAAAAAACCATAACTATAAACCATGTGTATAAATAAAATTTGTGTGTGAATGTAATTTGAGAAAGTATAGATATGTGCTTGTGTACATATATATGTACAGGTGCAGTAAATGTGGTAATGGCATAAAGAAATATTGAGTGGTATTTTAAATGTAAAACTTGGGACACAGTGCCATAGAACTGAAGAGTGAGAAGCTACAGGGTTTTATGCATATTGTTGACTATGGTCCCAATCATTGTAGCTGAAGAAGTATCTTTCTCTCTCTCTCTACCCCGAAGGTTTAGGGATTTGTGTGAATCAGGCACTCCTCTAATAAGTCTGCACAATATATGCAGGAAACAAATTAATTCATGTAATTGTTGTTCAGGAGACGTGATTTGTGGTTGTTGCTTTGTTCCTTGAAGAAAGTTTACTATTTCACTCATAGATTGTTTGCTAGTCATTTTACTGGAATGGGGATTTCACTTTGTTTTAAATCAGAATATCTTCTCTAAACTTGTGGTTAAGGAGGTTGACAGGTGAATTTGTGCTGGCCCAAACTTTCTCAGGTGCGGCTGGAAGGTTTCTCTAATTTTTTTCAGTTAACTTTCTGTGGAAGCATGTTACAGACCACCTATGCTCACCATGCTTTCCAGACTGACCAAAATACTAAAAACAATAATCATGCCTATTGCTGTAAGATCCTTGTTAGATTTGGGGAACTGCTTGACCCCCCTGGTTCAATTCATCCTTCATGCTGGCAGACATTTTCCATTTTGCTTGTTGTTACATCATGACTGACTTCAGTTTTTACTGTTTCTATGACAACCATATTTTTTGAGTGGTAAAGAATAAACTGTTAAAAGATTAATTTTTTTTTGACTCTACAGTATTTTTTCATCACAGGAGTGAAGACATCAAGACGCTTTTCACTGATCAGTATTACAATTGAATCGCTGCCTAAATGTGCATGCCTGTTTGTGGCAGACTCCACATATAACAGTTTTTCAGATAGATGAGAAAATATCCCTGTGACAGTTGCCAAATAACCTTCTCAAAAAACTGATGATAATTTGTACTTCCAATTTAGGACATCCTTATTTGTCAAATCATGTAGATATTTAAATTCCAGTGTTAACCCTTAAAGAAATGTACTTACCAGGACATGGCTCAAAGCAACACACTGGGTTGTTCTCTGAGATGCTTTAGCAGTTTTTGCAAGTCAGCAGCAAAGTGGTACTTGGGAACTGATGATGGAATTTCATCAGGTGGAAGTTAAAAAAAAAGTGTGGGGAGAATAACAAGAAGTATGACTTGCTGGGTTATAAGAGAACAGAGAGAGGGGTCAGAATGCACCGGTGAACAATTAGTGGTTACTTGGGAAATACAGCAAGCAGCTGATAATGGGCTGGTCGGGTGGAAAGACATCTTATTGGCTATGTCTTTATGAAGGAAAAGAGAGAATGAGGTTTCCTGAGGCAAGAGGAGCTTGATAAGCAACAGGGCGTTTTTCAGTAAGAACCAAGAAAGCAGTGGTAAACAGATTTTACTTGGTAAATATGTCAGTTTGCAGAAAGGGCTACAGATTGGCTGGCTCATAACTGGGAAAAAAGGGAGGGCTAATGAACAGCATGAGAATGAACCATCTTATCAAGATCAAAGGAATTTAATGCTCCAGCAGTTTGTATATTCTTAGTCAGTGAAAGTGACTCATACTCTTTCACTACATTGATGTGTGTGGAACATATTTCAAAAGCTTATTTAGAAAATCACTGGGAAATGTTGAGTGGGATTCTGTAGTGCTTCTGGATCTGTTTTGCTTATATTGGAGAAAAGCACCTTGCACTAAGAATGTATGTATAAATCCTGGTCCATATTCAGGAGTAGGTACCATCAGCAGGTCTGGAACCATCTTTTTCAGGCAAATCTGTGATCACTAGTTCAAAATGATGCTAGTATGATGTATGAAATTGTATTTGCTGATTGGCTCTTGTCTATGAGATTAGCTAAAAATTAAACATAATGGTTGGATTTTGTCCTTGATTTGTGATGCAGAATAAAAATTAGATTCACAATTGGAGTAGTTTAGTGCATCAAGTCTTAGCCCCTAGTTTTATACTTTTTATAGCAGTTGATGTCTCTAGATGCTATTATGATATGAAAAATAAATTTAATAACTTGACAATCTAATTTATAGTTACTAAATGTGAAGCTTCCTTTTTTTCACCTGTGATGTGCATGAAGTTTAGTAATGCAAAATCATGATGATGATTGCTTTCTTGACAAAGAATAACATACTTACTCTCAAAGTCTTTAAAATTCTTTCAGAAGTTCTTTTCAGCTAACTTCTAGCTTGGATTTGTAGTCTTTCCCAACATCCTTTTTTGGAGAATCCGTAAGGTTGGGATGCAGATTTTAGTGAAGACTTGCTTCGTGGTCTTTGCAAATAGTCCCAGTATTTTCAAATGTGTTTCTAAGGGTAAAAGCCTTAAGATGTCTTGGATGCTAAAAGTAGCTGTCCTCCTCCTCAGACATGAAGTGGCATTAAGACAACATTTGGATACCAGTGAAAGCTGTGGGTGGCCTTACACCATTACATTAGCTTTTGCAGGGAAATCATTAATGAATCAAATCTTACTCCTAGTGAGTACCAGTGGCCTCTTAGCAGCTTTCTTTGAATTTGCAAATTAAGCTTCAGGAAGATTATTACAATATCTTCTCATAGAATCATAGAATAGTTAGGGTTGGAAAGGACCTTAAGATCATCTAGTTCCAACCCCCCAGGGGCAGGGACACCTCCCACTAAACCATGACACCCAAGGCTCTGTCCAGCCTGGCCTTGAGCACTGCCAGGGACAGAGCATTCACAACTTCCCTGGGCAACCCATTCCAGTGCCTCGCCACCCTCACAGTAAAGAATTTCTTCCTCCTATCCAATCTAAACTTCCCCTATTTAAGTTTGAGCCTGTTACCCTTTGTACTATCACTACAGTCCCTAATGAAGAGTCCCTCCCCAGCATCCTTATAAGCCCCCTTCAGACATTTGAAGGCTGCTATGAGGTCTCCACTCAGCCTTCTCTTCTCCAGCCTGAACAACCCCAACTTTCTCATCCTATATTCATACGGGAGGTGCTCCAGTCCCCTGATCATCCTCTTGGCCCTCCTCTGGACTTGTTCCAACAGTTCCATGTCCT
>JAOEHY010009999.1:3101-48163 GCA_025447955.1 Psilopsiagon aurifrons
CCTTAGTTACTGGACTGTTCTTATCTCAACCCGTGGGAGTTACATTCTTTCGATTCTCCTCCCCATCCCTCCAGGAGTGGTGGGGAGGAAGGGGTGGAGTGAGAGAGCGTCTGCGTGGTTCTGAGTTATGGTTGGGCTTAAACCACGACAACAGCCCATTCCAGTACCTCACTAGCCTGTTGCTGAATTCAGTGGAAGAACAAGTAAAATCATGCTCAGTTTGATAGATTTAAATTTGTAAAAGCACCTTTGAAGAGCTGCATAAGTGAATGAGACCAAGTTTCTTCCTGCAGTTTTCATTTATAGGTCTTCAGGATGTATTAGGGGTTCAGTTCTTTTCATTTGCCTGTGAAGAGAGAGGTTTGCAGTATTATTAGGAGTGGTCCTGCAGGCCTCCAGGCAACTGGCAAAGAAGAAATAAAATTGGCAATTATATTTCTATTGCCTCTGAGACTTTGAAATTGACTGGGGAAAATGACTGGGCTTTTTATTATTTTATTTAAAATTTGTTGTTTACCTTCAAGATAATATTTGTTATTGTCTGTGAAAAAATCAAATCACATGAATTTGGTTCATTACTTTTAGAGAAAATGATTATTTGTTTTGATGAAGACAAAGAAGTGCCTTTGAAATGGTAATGAGTTGATAGGCAATTTAGCAATTCCTTGGATACTTTTTACCTAAGGAGAATTGCTCAAACTCTTTCATTTCTAAAGCATACAATGCCATTTGTGGTTTACTCTTTAATTGTATTCAATATTTGTGTGGAATTTAAAGTTTCAGCTGGCATTTTTTACTGCTTGTGTATATTTTACCTTATTTACACCTCTTACATTACTGATTCACAGAATTTCATGGATGTAATTACTCAGTTTAGAGGGGAGGGTGCTTTTGCTTTAATTTTTCTAGAAGGGAGAAGATGTGTTATTTTTATTCTGTTAAATACAACACCTATTTTCCCCCTTTTGTCTGGAAAAGAATATTTAGGGGTTTGATGTAAAGAAGCAGAAGCAATTGTTTTCCTCTCTTACATTGTTTGACACTTATAATTTTAATACATCATTCCTGGGATGTACAATAGCTTTGCTGAAAGCAGTCTTAAAAGATTACATAGTGAAATGATCAAACTCCTTTGTCCCTGTAGACCTGTGATACACATTTGAGCTTGAGTATACAGTGTTGAAATGTCAGTTATCCTTACATTTAGCAATATTAAAATAATGCTCAATATCTCACTTAGGACATGTTTTTGAAGGAGAATAGACCATTGATATACCCAGTGAAGCTAAAGTGAAGATGCAGTGCTGTTTGTTCAGTAGCTGTTAAACGGTCTTTAAAAGTGGTTTTTATGCATAATTAAGACATATGAGCTTTAATTGGAGCAGAGGTTGTTGTAGGGCTAGTGTGCAGTTGCTAAGTACGACTACGACATCAACAAAATAGATAGGCTTACTGCTGTTGTTACAGAGCAAGAGGTTGCCTTCACAGGCAGCAATAATTGATTTCTGTGCAGCAGCAGAAAAAGAAGGATGGGTGTTTGCACAGCACCATTGGCACACAGCACTCAAGCTGGGGACACATCCTTCCAGCACCTTCCCTGTCCCTACCAAGCCACAGTTTCGTCAAGCCCAACTCCTTATCTTTTGACCACAGAAGTCATAAACTAGATCTTATATGCTGTATTATTCCCTGTGAATTTTGATTTACTCCATTACTTCAGCAGAAAAGCACCAGAGTGCCTTCAGGAGACTTGAAAATGAGCCCTGCAACTACCACCCTGTCCTCCTTTTTCTTGTCATCAGCTGCAAGCAGGGCCTTCTTGTGGCTGCTGTCATCCTTGGGGTAAGAGCAGCCTCTCCCCTTAGGAAACTGCTTTCCCTGGAGGGGCATGAATAGTATTTCTAGAGCTATAGTTATCCATAAAGGAATGTGGTGTCACACACTTGTTATGTTTGTCTTTCTGATGCTTACATGGCGAATCCAGTATGTTAACGGCTATAATACGAAACACACAAGTATACAGGCACTGGCTGGTAAGAGATCATTTCGTTTAGTGTAGATAGTGAGAGCAAATAGAAGCTGCTACTAATATGACTGCCAAAGCTATCTTGAATTTGCCCTTATATTAAACGGTTTAAAATTAATTAATTAATTGGATTATTAAAGCCAGCAGTCAATAAATGTAATGGGATCCGTCTTTCTGACTGGTTTATCCGTAGTTGCCCACTACTGTATGTGACACCACAAACACCTGCCTCTAGGGGACCTAGATAGAGAGGAGGTTTTAATACTAAAGCAGAGCAGTATCTTTGCCTAGCCCTGTTCTCACACTTGCTCATTCCTGGCCCAGCACCACATTCAGGAGGTCCCACTTTTCCTTCCAGTACTGACTGCTTAGACTAGTTGGGCAGGATGTTGTGTTGGCTCCTGCTGTGCCACTGCTCACAGGTAACTCAGGCATCCCCTGCCCAGGTCCTTGGGGCCCCTGGCACTTATTTCCATCCATCTCCTGGATCTCTAGGGTCTTCCCCACTTCCCACATCTCTCCTCTAGCCAGGATCTTCACCTTCTTCTTTCCAGACCTGGTTCTCCTTTCCAAGGCTGCTTGTTTTCCGGAACCCTCCTTGTAAGCACCTCTTTCAAATCAGAATTCAACATCAGTAGATAGCATGGAACAAACAGGAACACTTTAATTATTTCTTAGTCTTCACAGACTGCATTTCCTATTGCTGCCAGTATGCTGGTTCTTATGTTGAGTTCTTAAGCCATGACTTGAGTTCCAAAAGCTTATTGCAATATAAGTAACAGTAAAAGCAATAGGGTCTATTTTTAACATCTTAGTGAATTGATTAGGTATGCAGTTGCAAGATAAATCGCCATCATATCTTGAAAATACAGTATAGCTGCAGTAACTATGCATTCAAGTTTCTGTTAGTGAACCTGACATAACCATGGGCCCAATTCTGCATCATTGATTTCTTTCAAGACAATTTCTTTCTTCATGCACAAATTCTACGTTTGTTACAATGGACCTATTTGTAAGAACAACGCTGCTTCCTTGAAGTACTGCAGATCAAATTTATATACAGAGATGTAAATAAAAACCTTTGCATGGCAGTTATTAGTATATCGGAGATGTGCAAACATCAGCAGAATTGCATTCCAAGGTAGTGAGAAGAGTATTCATTATTTTAAATTATTTAATTTTAAATTAAATTTTGTCATTGTTGATGTTTTTTTAAAGGCAATTTTAGTTTCATATCATGGACTGTTCTCACTGGGATGTATGGCAGTTGTTCCTGAGGCTCGCTCCCTTTTCTCTTATTCATGCAGCTGATTTGAAAGTGTGTTTTAACCCTGGTAGGCTGCTAAGCTCCATACAGCCTCTCACTCACTCTGCTGAAGTGAGATGGGGGTGGCTGTATCTCAGCCAAAGACAGCAGTGCATCAGGTTGAACCATACTCTTTAATATGACCAGACACAAGTTTCCATCTCTATCTGATTAGCTGTCTCTGACTCTACTCATAAAATCTGCTCATAAACCACATTTAAACCTGCCATATTTTTCGGATTCATAGCTCCTAGTTCTGGTGCTGCTCAGACAGTGAGTAGTGCTTGAGCTCTCAGGAGAGGCTACTTTGGGAACTGGAAACACTGCTTCAGGCAGGCTTAGCATCATATGGGGGAACCTAATTGCTCTCAACCCAGCAGTGAAATTGAGCTGCCATTAATGTTGCTCAGCAGATGTTCCTAAAAATGAGGGGTTGCCTAATCTTATTGCTGAACTTGGAAATCCAAATATTTATTGAAACCAGAAATCCTGCAGTTTTTCAACTTTACTGTTGCAATGCCAGGCATTTCAATTGGTAACTTTTAGTAACTCATTTGTCTAGCAGATACATAAGCTGTACTTTTTCAACTTGAATAATCATAACATTTTTCTTTACTAAAAACGCTTGTCACTTGGAAATCTCATAGTTAATGTACTATACCATTATCATTCCACCATGCCTTTTTAACACATAAAGAAACTGAGGCACAAAGAGGCTAATTGGCTTGCCTGTGGTGGTCACCTGGCTGACTGCAGCAAAAGCTACAACCCAGTCTGTGATGATGCCTCATTAATTCCCTTCACTTGAGGTACACTGTCTTTCAGTTTGTTCTTCTCATTTTTGGTAAGGTACAGCTGCCAATTTGCTAAATTGAGGACAAAAAAAGTCCATTTATGTTTCTAAGATGGATTTATAATTTTAGGTGACAAATGAGGAAGCCAATGTACATATTTTTAGGTGTCTGAAAAGTAAATATCTTACCTAAGCCTATGTTATGGGCTCCTTTTCTAACCAAAAGTGAAAGAAAGGTACTTGAAGGGATGTGATGCATCTCATTTCAGACAGGTGTCAGTTGAGATGAGCCATCCTAAGAGGACCCTGACTCTCTTCATTCATTAACTACTCAAAATTCCTAGACAGCTACTGAGGCTACAAGGCAGGATGCTTAACAGATTAATTGGCACATTGACTCTAAGCACAAAACAAGGTAAAACCAAAAGGGAGATTTTTATATGTGTGCATGACAGTTCTTCCCTGCAGACACGCATACTGCTGTCCAAGTCTTTTTTTATTGTTCTAAATATGCTCAAAATGTGATGAAAAGTTAAAATAAGGATAATTTTATGCATTTTCACCTGTGGCTCACATTATTGCTAGTGGAAACCAGCAAATAATAAAACAAATCTGCTCCATGATGTTCCATGATGGAAAACATGAGAAACAAACTAAAAATAGCCCCCAAAATAACCTTTTTTTTTTTGAGGAAAAAATAAAAGTAGCAGGCTCTGTATCACTGTCATATTTTGGCATGGCTCTGCCCTGTACCTATCTTGGGATAAAAATGGAAGTTGGATTTCTTATGAAATAAACTTTTCTTCTTGAAAATTTGGGAGATAAAAGTACTTCAGTTTCAAATTACTATTAAAACAATTAAAAAAATAGGAATGAAAAGTCCTTTTGAAATTAGAAAGGGGTTTTTTTGTTGTTTTTAAAGAAAATATAAAGAATTATTTAATTTTTCCAGCTAAAATAATTCCAAAATTTTTAAATTAGTTTTTAAATAACTTCATTATAATGAATCTGTCCATCTGAAAACTCACTATATGACTGGAAAATTTATTGCTGCTTGAATTAGATCATGAACATGTCGGTTCCAAGATAATATCATGGATTTGCCAAACCTACTTACATTATGAAGAACATAATTTTCCCAAACTTTTCTTAAAAGGACAATTATATATGCAGTTGAAAAATAGATACGTACAAATACCAGAACTGCATAGCACTGGCCAGCAGTTTGTGTTCAGTTTCCTTGACACTCACAAATTCAGACCCTCAAATGACAAAACCCCTCACAAATGAGATAATAGTGAGTAAATTCTACTTTATATTTGAGTAGTCACATAGTGTCAGAACTGTAAAATCACCCCAGGGTAGAGAGGTTGATTATCTGACAGTACACATCAAGGAAAGATCTCACTCTGTCCTATATGAGAAAGTGTTATTTGAGGTCTTCAGTCATGCTTATTAAGAAGGTTGACTTTTTACTTAAGCTGTGGTGTTTGCTTAGTGTGAGTTACAAAAACTTTCTGTTCTTGTTTGTATGTGACCTTAAGTAGCATTGCCATTCAGTGCATAATTGTGGCCTTTGCTGCCAAACCAAGTTTGCTTAGTTTGCATGCTTTCAGTGTTTAAATTACCCCAGTAATTCCATTATTTTCTGAATTGGACTCTAGTTCCTTAGTGGTGACACTGCTGGAGACCAGCCAAGGCTTCATCAGGCAAAGGGTAGATCCCGCAGGGTAGTGCAGTTCAGAGCCTCTTCAGGGACTTCGCCCCAACTGCAGAGGCTCTGAAGAGGCAGCAGGTTCAGAGTAACTTTTCTTTTGTTTCTTTCTTTCTTTGTTGTGCTTTCTAAATAAACCCATTCTCTCAAACCCATGTTCTCCTAAGCACCAGGATTTGTGTATGCAAGTGGTATGTCCAGAGAGCAAGAGATACCAACTACTGAGTCTTCCTCTGGGTTCTTAAATTGGCAGCCATGTAACGGTCTTAGAGGTAAGGTGCCTTTTGCACACCTTTAGAAGGTGATGGTGGTTGTGCTCTTTTCTTGGTAGTTGTGACGTTTCTCTAGTCCATGCTTCTGTGAGTCACTGGAAAATGTTGCTGAGTTATTCTCTGACATTTCTTTCCTTATCTAGAGGTTGTATGTCCTCAGTTCTGTTCTTTATGTTCCTGACATTATCTCTTTATGGTTTCACTTTGCTTTAGTCAGTGTCGTGGTAAAGTGTGGCTCTGCCCTATTTTCTTTAGGGCTGCTTTCCCTTTCCTGGCCTAAGTCTCTTTGGAAGCCACGTGTAAATCCGTTGGGAACTTGATGACCTGCTAATCTATGTGTTATGAATCTCCTTTTCCGCCCTCCACCATTCCTTATAGAAGTTCTACATACATAAATTCCCACTTGTATTTCATCCATACTAGTCTTAAGGCTTCTATTATTTAGCTCTGCTTGACAGAGCTGAGACCTAATCTTGATGTGGTTCTCTCCCTTGACTCAGTTTTTATTGGCACTTGAGTGGCAGCTAGGGTACCACAGAGTGATATGCATTCTCTGTTTTGTTGATAGAGCAACAATGACTGGTCTGAACCTGTCCTGTGCTCTTTCATTAATGGGTGATGTTTTGGTTGAAGAAAGAAAGGTGATAGAGAAGAGACAGGAGGTGTCCTCCATTGACATATAGACACCAGAACTACTGGGGCTGTGGAGTCTGGATGTGTCTTGGATCCAGTATGTTAGACTTGATCTAGGCAGAGATTAACCTTGTTAAGCAAGATCAGGCCACGGGTATCTCAGCAGCCACCAGTGGGCCTCCTCCTGCATGAGTATGGGTAATTTCACTCATCATCTGTAGAAGACAGGGCATTAAAGCTTTTTTCTGTTTGGAAGTACAAAACCAATTTTAACACTAATAAGTTATGTCAGTTTTCTTTTAATCTATATTGAGAGTTGTGCTTAGAGTCTAATTGTTTTGACAATAGAACAGTGTTTTATAGAGAATTTGTTTGACATGTTTGCTGCAGTAATTTATACTCTTAAGGAGACTAGAAACTAAGTTATACAGAGAAAGAGAGATTCTTCAGACACTGTAACTTCCACAAGAACGCTGGCTTGCACCTCATGACGTCCCTCTTGTCCCTCCCAAAGAAATTTTCAAATCCAAATATCAACTCATTCTCAGTTGTAACTGGTAAAATCTGGACTAAGAGAACTGCATTTGTGTAAACGAGAATAATTTTGTGCCTCAAAAATGGAAATTGAAAAATAAATCCCTCCTGGATTCTGAAGACAACAGTATTGATACATATAGAATTCAAAAGGGATATAGTAGTCTATATTCATACCTGACATTAAATCCCCATGAAAATAATGGGTTTTATTTATATACGACTCATGAAGAAGATAGCAAAAAGAAATTCCCACAGCCTCATTATTTACTGATCTTTAGGTGAATCTTTAAGTGACTTTCAAATAGACTTTTTTCATTCTACCATATATATAATTACATGTTATTGTGCTTGTTTGCTTGTTTGTTTTAATCTGAATTCTTAGTAAACTGCTTTTAAAAATTGATTTATTTTGTGAAGACAACCTGATAGTGAAAGATTTAAGACTTTCAGCTAAATTAGAGCTCTCTACAGGAAGCTTATCTTTCTGGCAAAATCTTTCTAATCTTTCTTATGACATTACTTAAAGTAAATACACTATGCTCTATAGCTTCAGTGAAACTGTAACTCTAATGTAATACAATGATATAAAAGAGGTGAAAACTGTAAATTTATCTTTTATGTCATAGGGGGGTTTGGGTTTTGTTTTTTTGGTTTTTTTTTTTTTCATAAATGATAACTTTAACCTTCATTTAACTTGCCAAGAACTTCAGTTTAGGTCATACAAACGTATCCAGATCATCTCTTTTTGCCCAAGCATAGCTCAAACTGAAATGTGAGCTACAGAGTCATGCACCAATAGATAGGTAGATAAAAGGCAGAATAAGTTGGAGAGGTGCTTAGTATTGGGATATTGAAGCTGTACCAATCACAGGTGTGGCATATAACTGCTTGTAAATGCCAATCACACACCAAATACAAGGTTGAGTTGCTCTGGCTGTACTTTTATAAATGCCATTTCATAGTAGCAGCATAGGCAGGTCTATTGTATTGTCTCTACTTGATGGAAAACATATCCATTTTTAAGAATTGTGACTGTTGTCTATATAATAATTATTGCAATAATGGAAAATATTCAGCCTGGGTGAGTGAGTGATGAATGGGAAAGGAAGCTAAGGTGTCTACAAAAAGTAATGAGTTTTGTTGTGATTCATGCCAGCAGTACAGGGAAATACATTAACACATTGTCCTTCATAAACCTATTTTTAACCAACAGAAAGGTTTAGAAATAAAAGAAAAATAACTGGAGAACACAGACCATAAAGGAATTTAGTGTTGAATGTCAGACTGCAAGTTGGTATTGCTTCTTCTTGCTCTGAGTGCACATTTAACTTTCATAGCACTTTCTGGGATTTCAAAGTAATATTCCTGAATTTTTGATCTTCTATGTAATAGAACACCACCAACATTCACATTCTACTGACTGAAGCTGTAAGCCTACAAAGTCCAATTTTCTTTTCCTCTGTGAGCATTCGACCAGTGAAAAATGCAGCTCAATCTGTCAGGTTTATTTTGCATAAGAATAAACGACACAGGCTATGAAGAAGAAGAGATAAACCGCAACAAGCTGTGTGTAGAGCTACAGTGTAAGCAAAACCAGAGGATCTATTCTAGTATTTTAATGTCTAGATCTTTTTAAATTCCAAAAGGAGAGCATCTCTGAGGCTCTAAAAAAGGAAAAATAAAAGTTTTTATACATGTGTAGTCTGTTTTTTTAGGTGTAATTACAAACTTCCAGTGACACAGCAAACAACAATTCCACCACTTTTTAGGCACCTGGGGGTACACCACTAGCCATGAGCATGGGTTGTAAATGCACTAAAGAGATCCACCTCTGAAATGTCTGTAGGTTAGTACATTTGACATAACAATATCATTTGACATATGGACAGAGCCTTGGTTTAGTGGGAGGTGTCCCTGCCCATGGCACAGGGGCTGGAACTAGATGATCTTAAGGTCCATTCCCACCCTAACTGTTCTATGATTTATATCATCTTGTCTTCACTGTTAACCATTAAAAGCAACAAACAATTTTAGTGTCAAGTGTTCTGTATCACCATTGCATAACAAATTCAGTGATGGGAAATACTTTGAAAATTCAGGGTGATTTATTATTTGTGGGATCAAGACCATTATTTTTTTTTTTTTTTATTGCTCTCTCTTGGATATTTTTTGTTTATCACAACTCCTAAAAGAGGCAGTAGTACAGTGGTTCTCTTTATCAGCTCTCAGATCTTTCTTACAGTTTAGTTTTAAATAGGATGACAGTTGATTAGTTTAATTAATCATTACTTAATGAGCCAGAGCCTGCCCAAAGGAACTACACCAAAACACCTGTACCAAAAAGTAGAAGAACAAAGAATAATTGCTTTTGTTTAGGTTTCTCCTAAATACTGTGATCCATTATACAGGATACAATTACATCTAATCATTAAGACTGAATGTAAACCAAGATTATAAAAGAAGCTATGACATTTCGGCTCACACGAATGTCAGCAATATCCATGGAACTATTTTCTGATCATTTGATGCTTGCAGACTTTTTCATTGTTGCTAAATATTTCTCCTCTTTATGAAAAAAACCCTCAAACAGATAAATAGCTTGAGTCCGTACCTACTCAAGTGCAAGAGTTCAAAGAGATCAGGAACAATTACTCATTAATATTATCATCTTCCTTAGACCATAGCAGTTAGTTCATGGAACTGCACTCTGTTTGTGGACATCACACTGTTGATCTGACTACCCTAGAATTGTGTATTTCTGTTTCTTTTGATACAGAACTACAGCATATATGGATAAAACATTAGCATAGTCATTCACTCAAAATGTAACTCTTTCATACTGAATCACAAAACAGCTGTGTCTAGAAAGCACATCCAGAGATCACCTAATACAAGCACCCTCTTCAAAGCAGGGTCAGTAAGACCAGTGTGCACAGTAAGGGCTGTGTCCTGTTGGGTTTTGAGCACCTTCATGGACTCAAGAACCTGTCTGGATGACCTGCAATTTTGCAGTGTTTGTAAATATATGGAAACATTTGAGATTAAAATGTACTTTATTTTGTACAGGCAGTTGAACATTCCTAGTGAGCTGCATTTTGCAGCTATAAAACATCTCACAAGACTGAACAGGGAGCAAAACCAATATAGCCCTTACTGCTATGTAAGCACCTTTTTTTCTGACAGCTGATCCACATATGATGTTAATAAATCTAAATAGCTATTAGAGGGCTTAGTTGTTTAACAAGCAATAAAAACTACCGTCAAAAGATTGCCAGTTTAAACTATGTGATTAGTCCAAGCAAGTTTCAGTAAACCACTTCCTTGCATTTGGATGAAATTGTGTATGGCATTGTAAGCTGATTCTAGGTTCTAGGTTTGAATGCAAACTAATTCTTTTTTTCCACATTCTTAAAACTTTCTACCAAAAAATTCCCTTTCCCCAAATTTCACAGACCTTCTAGGATCAACAAGCATGCTGAATGCTCCCCAGGTAATTCTTTCAAGTACTTTCATCCATAGGCTGGTAGAAGTTAGTTCTTAATAATCCCAGGCTCCCCACTGTTAAAAGCAGATTTCAAGTTTTACCAGGACTTAGGTTCCATTTCACAAGCTGTTAAATGGCTAGTCAAAATGTCAGAAGGAAAAATCAGTTCTGCGGAGTTTCAGGTTATATTATGACTTTTTACCAGATAACATGTCCACGCGTGCCTTAACGAAAAATAAAAAATGTTAACATTTTACTAGTTGCTAAAAGGAGCCTGGCAGTCTTGAGCAGCATTAAGATTCCTGTGTTAAGCATGGCAATATAATACAATGCAACAAAATTCTCCCCTCTCCTTCCTGTGAGGCTTTTGGTGAAACGTGGACTATACTGTGTCAGAGGAAAAGTACACTTGATTTTGATAATAGCTCCAACCGCGGCCAGTAATATGCATATGGAAGAATATGTGGACACATTAGGCTTCTTTCTCTCTTTCAGTACAATAGGACTAACATGTTTTTTTAAGGGAAAGGATGGCATTAATCTAGCTAAATGCCAGTATCTCTCTCCATAGCAGTCACAAATGCATGACGTTCCCTTTCTGGAATAATCAATTTGTAATCAGTGGAAAATTATACAATTATCCTGATACCAGGTTCTAAATGTCACCATAAAGTAGATACCAAAAAGAATGAGTAAATCATGTGTGTCAGCACACTGAGTGGAGCAGGGAGGAGGTCTTTATGTACAAAGCTGATCTGCTGACTGCGGGATCTGATATTGCTAAAAATAAGTCATTGCTCACCATAAATACAGGATGCACTTGTCCCAAAAAAATTAAGGGGAAAAAAAAAAAAAGCTAGAAAAAAAAAATGGATTTGAATATCAAGCCTATGACTTGTTCTTCCTTGGTAGGCAGGGGTTTGAGTTTTGTCTTCTAAAGTCCTGAAGTATACTAAAGTAGTGGAAATGTACATAAAATGTCCTGAATACCAAAGACCAGCTACAGAATGTGATTGGCTTTTTGGCAAAAAACATTTTTGCCACCAGTCTCCTGTGGGTTCTCAGTACTATTTTTGTCTTGATTGCCTCGCATTTACCATAAAGTTTTTCTTTGTAATACTTTTTTCAAGCAGAAAGTATTTAGTAGTTACTCCTTACAAAAAGAAAAATCGTCTTCTTCCTAAAAACTTTTCCTTAGACTTCAGGACTATCAGTCAGGTCAATTAAGTCATGTTTAAATTGCTTTGATTTTAAACAGTCATGAGTCCACAAGGCAGCCAAAAAAAAGAAAACACTCCTTATATGCTGACAGCTTAAACGGATCTCTGTGTGAGCCAAGGCTGTGAGATTCAATTTCCTTTTGGTTTGTTACGTTGTTCATGTGTGCTTAGCCTTACTGACCAAGTGAGTGACCGCTGTGTTTCAGCAGTAACACTCTCACTAGCGCAAATTAGACTTGATTTCCACTTCCCAGTGCCGCACCAGTACTCAGCTAGGCTCTTCTGCCGGTCTTTTAAATTAAACCAAGCTGTTGATGATAGTCTTACTGCTCCCCTGGTAAATTTTCTTCCCAAGCCATGAAAGGAGGGTGTGATAAACCTAGGACAGTACTGGATGTATTTTATCAACAAAGTGCTTTTCTGCGAAAGGGTGTTAACCACTTTCTGAGCTATCTAAAACTTCTCACTTTTATTTTTCATTCCCAATATATAGAAGTAGTGGTTTTCTTGTCTTATTCAGGTGGTTTGTACTGTTGTACTCAACATCCTATGCCACAATTCATTATGAGGGCACACATTGACAAGGAAACAAAAAATAACTTCAGTTACTTCCTTTCTAGAAGCCTTCTAAAGAGAGAGTGCATGCTGTTATATGGCAGAAAATCAGGGCGAGATGCTTTTATTCATAATTACTGTTGCTTTATTCCAGAGGAACTGAACTTAAAACCAGATCTGCTCTAACAAGCAAAAGCCAGATCATGTTTTGAATGATGGCTGGTAAATGAAAGGGGCTAAATTTTAGGAAAAGGCAAATCTATTTTGGCAGTAAGCAGCTGGCTTCACTGCTTTCTGAGAGTCACTTTTTAGTCATTCTGCACAGTTTGTATTTCTGTAAACTGACGCAAACAAAATCATTAATCCTTTCTGACTGAAGTTAAGGGAATATCTGATATTTCAAACCCTAATTTACAGAATCCTATGAAAAATTTTGTAATGTGAAGTTATAGTCTTCATTTCTCATATTCTTTCATTGCCAAATATTTTCCTCTGCTTTATTCCATGAATGATTCTCATTATTTTTTATTTAGCATCATTTTTTCCTATGAGTTTGTCTCCACATCTCACTTCGTTATTTTTCCCATTTGTTATGCACAACAGCACAGGATTTTGAAATAAAAATATGACCCAGGTGAAGACTTGGTTTTATCTGTGTAAGTGGTAGCAAGCTAAGTGTTTGTGGTTTTCCTTGCTGTGTGGATAATGTGTTTTTAGGTGTTTTGTAATACATTGCTTTTAGTGGACTATTAAGAATTCAGTATCTTGTCCCATTAAGCAATATGTTTTCCTGGACCCGGAGGCTTGAATTTTTGACATTTGTACCTTAGTGAGAAGTTAATCTCTTTGGAGTCATCATTATGACTAACCACATTAAAATATAAATGCACTTCTCAGAACCTGAATTATAACTCTCAGATATCAATTCTGCAGTTTGTTTTTCATAAACATTTTACTGTAACCAGAAGTTTCCTTACCAGAATACACCTCACATGATTTAGAGGCTTATGATTTATAGACTGTCAATACTGAGCATAAAACTTCCTTATAGCAGTACCATGTTCCATACCAGATTTCCTGGCCCAGTCCTTGGACACTTGGAAGACACAATGTATTAGACCAGTATTCAGTATTTTTCAGCCTGTTACCATAGCTCTGTGCCTATCTACCATAATGAATTATGTTCAGCTGGTTTGTCACTTTTTCATAAGAAAAGATATGGAAGAAAAATGTAAACCTGAATATTTCCAGGCTGATATTTGAAATGTGGAAGTACATTTTTCATTTAAAAACAGTTAATACAACTGCCTTCATCTTGTATTTTCTTAACTGACAAAGTGGAGAAAATGTATTTGAATTACTGAATCACATTCACAAATTTAGTTCTGCTTGAAGGCTCAGCTTCTTAACAGCAATATGCCACTGTAGGGAACAGTTATCTTCCAAGACCATGGCTGGCCAGGGCATGTCTGATATATAAAATGTTTTGTTTTCTTGCTGTGTTGGTAAGCGTGCATGCTTTTGATATTGCAAACATTTTTCAATGTCATGCAACCCAGACTGTGGAGAGTGCATGTATAGTTTGAATCAGAAAGGAATTAATCTTGTATCTTGTTTCAACAGGTAAGTTGTAGTTCATGGGACAGTAACATTAAACAGTCTAATCTGTGTGAAGTAAAAGGGCTTTGCTGATGTGTTGTGCCATTTAAACAGCATTCACTGAATGTCACATCAAATCTTCTTGTCAAAGCAGTCTATGTGTTGCCTTTGTCAAAATTTGAGCACTTCACTTCGTGCTGGTTTGCCTTCCTAGGAATGCAGGTGCTGGAATGGAATGGGATCCCCTTGACTGGGAAAACTTACGAAGAAGTCCAGAGCATTATTATTCAGCAGAGTGGGGAAGCAGAAATATGTGTAAGACTGTGAGTTTTTCCCCATCTTTCTGTTTCCATTTTTTTTTTTTTTGGCTTTTCATGGCTTTTTTATTTTTTTTTATTTTGTTATCTTTAAATTTACAGTTGTTAAGGTGGAACCTTTGTTAGCACAAAGCATCAATGTAACGATTACCAAGAGTTCATTGTGAGTGTGGGAGGTCTGTTTGGTTTTTTTTTTTGCCTTTGAAGTCATAAGGAAAGATAGGCTGAGGCGGATATTAGTAATTCTATTTCTTTAAGCAGTATGTCCATTGTCAGGCCACAATCTCCTTTCATTGACACACATACAATTCACTGAATTTGCTAGAGTTAGTAAAAAAAAGATGGTAATTTAGCTCTAACTTAACTTCTACTGAAATCTGTGTCCTTTATATTACAGTCATTTAAGCATCAAGACAAATGTATAATTTGCATCAAATCCATTAAATATTTCACCTTAAAAGAACTTTTTCTTCTCAGCTCTTGGGCAGCATTGCAAATATGTATCAGCTAAGAAGGGGCCATGCTTGGGAGCTGCTTTCTGTCATGAACCACTATTCATTTATCTACTTAATACAATAAAGATGGTATGAGGAAAGAGTTTCTTTTGTCTCAGGCTTCTTATTTCTTTCTTTAGGGACCTGAACATGCTCTCGGACACTGAGAATCTGCAGCACCTGGAGCTACATGAACCAGTAAGGGCAGGTGAGTGGCAAGCTGTTGCTTTGGCATTGTACACTCAGGAGTTACATCCCAAATCTAGCCATGAGCAGAAAGGGGACTACACCTTATATACAAAGCCAAACATTGGTTATTGGTTGGTTATTATTATTAGCCCAATTCAGTCCATACTGGCACTGTCTACACTATCTAATTAATACAAAGGAAATCTCATTAACAATACTGCAGCTAACATTTGTTATCCACGGAAGAGCTCCTGCTAGCTACCCCTTCATCTTTACATGCCACAGAGAATTGTGGCATAAATATCCCCCTTCAGCAGCTTCCTCAGGCCCTGCGGGCAGGGATTTCACTCCTGGGGCATCACAGCAAGTCACAATGTCCTGAGGAATTTGCTAGGAGGGGTGTGGTATGCGTGGTGAGAGGTTTTGAATTCTCCTTGCTGGGAGGTGGATGATGTTTGCGATTCATCCTCTTCACTTTAGGATCTGCCTGGGGCCTTTTTTAATGTTTTGTAGTGTGCCTTGCTCTCTCCTCACCTGTCTGCAGCTCTGCACTGAATATGACTTGACTGGATATCATACTCTTTACATATGATATGATAAGTCAGAAATACTTCAGTATACACAGTGCAATTACTGTTATGCCTTTATATATCAAAGATATTAAGAATGGGCGTGATACCCTACAATTATACAAGGTGAAGCATAATTCAGACAAATTAAGGTCATAGCTATCTTGTCATAAAGCAATTGGTGTTGCAGACAGACAAGCTAAAACAAAGCTCCTAGCAACATGGAGCAAGTCCAAATAACACAGAAGTCCTACAGCTGATGTTTGCTTAATACAAGGCTTATCGCCTGTTACTAGTAATGAAAATACAGTATTTACTAGGATACAGGGATGCAATAGGAAGCACTTTTTGTGAAGTTTTTTTGTATGACTTCTAAGATGACAGTGCTTTTGGGGGAATTCCTTCTGTTCAATCAATACCATCACTGCAGTCTCCAGTCATGGTATTAATCATATCTAACCAAACTTGGAACCAACATCGACAATCATACTAGCCATGCAGCCATTCAGTAAGCTTCAGTGGAGATTAAAAGAGTGTTTCACTCAGCATCTCATGGGTCCAGTCTGAATTCTGGGCTTTTGTGGCTTCTTTTTTATCAATCGGTACACAAGTTGCCTGGATTAAATCCTCCTTTTTCTAGCCATGTATTGATGTACTTACCATCAAGATACCAGCTGTTGAAAATTCATGTTATTCATATTAACTGAGAGTGAAAACTGAGTCTGACAGAACTTTGAGGCAAAGCTACCCAAAATTATTTCCATAGTGAGCCAATCAAAAACACCAAAGGCATTCATAGACACTGAAACTGGGTTTGAAAGGATAGAAGTAGAATTAGGAACATTTAAATTAATGGAGAAAACTCAAAATGAGAAAGAACAGAAGTCAAAGTAAATTGCCCTGTTCTTGCAGGCATGCTTCCCCTCATCTAGTGATCTAGTGGTTTCTGAGTTAGAATAACTGGCTGCCAAGCCAAGTCTTTCTTGCTATTACCGTTGACATTTTGCAGACTGTGCTTCAGAAAGGAACAATTCAACTCCTTTCAGAAAGAAAACGCAGATACAGCCTAGCAGGCAAGATAAGGCTAACATATTGCCTTAAACCTCTTAAACCATACTTCTGAGAACCTGGGAAGTAAGCCGAGCCTAGTATCCTTTTAACTCTATGCACTTGAGGGCACACATGGAACTTACGTGACCTGATTTCTGTATGAAATGGAATATTGTCATCTATAAAGAGTAAATTTTCCACACTCATTCCTAGGCAGCAGGGAGGGCAATCAGACTCCTACCACATATGCCCCACATAGATGTGTGTAACAAGGAAAGATGAACCAGGGCTTTTGCTCTTCATTTGCTTTCATTTTATTCTGCTTTGATTAATTTTTGGTTGAAGGTTTTGAGCTCCTTTTCTCTTTATGCTTGTATAAATTATCTCAGGAGTGGAATTAACTTCTGCTGAATTCCCAGTTGATTAAAAACAAAAAAAAAAAAAAAAAGAAAGCTGAAATTGAAGCTTGTTAAAATAAAGTTCAGATACTTGGTAAAACTGGACCTGTTCCGAACGGTGAAAGTTAGCATTTAGGCCAGTCTTTAAAAGGGTAATTTGCTCCAGTATAATTCAGCATGATCAGAAAGGCCTATTTTTCTTCAGCTAGAGAATAACCTTCTCAGAAAGCTTGTGAAGTAACACTGGTTGACAGTGTTGAGTAGTAAAATTGGATTGAGATCTTGATGTGGGGGAGATGTCTGTTTCTTAGAAGTTGCGTTTTGCATCATCAAAGTACACTTGCAGATGACATGTAAATTTGTAAAGATCATTATCCTGTCCTGTATGATTTGCAAGATGGATTTGAAAGTATTTGTCAATACAAAGCTGTCTTACTTTAATCCAGTAGATAAAGCGAAGTCCCCAGGGGTTGATCCCAAACAGTTGGCTGCAGAGCTCCAAAAGGTTTCTCTACAGCAGTCGCCTCTGGTTGCTTCATCAGGAGTCGAAAAGGGATCTCATGTTCACTCTGGAACCACTTCTGCCACTTCCAGCGCTGTTCCCAGCCCTGGTCAGCCTGGTTCTCCTTCGGTGAGCAAAAAGAGGCACAGCAGCAAGGTAAGAAACTTATCAGTTATGCGGCAATATCACTTTGATGACAAGAAGAAACTGCCTATTTATCTTAGTGTAGCAAGAAATCACAGCACATACAGATGAATTCATTGCTGTGACAGTGACGAGTATTACTGTTAAGATGTAAAATTTGGACAAGGAGAAGAGATTATGCAATTTATGCAAGTTCATAAAATATTGTGCCTTCTCTGAAAATAGATTTCTTGAACTTAGTATTATTATTTTTAAATAAAATAATATCCCTTTTCATTCTTCATTGCTGTTGCTTTTTAAGTGCATTCTACATGGTGGTGAAGTACTAGTTCCTCAGAATAAGCTGATATTGCAAAGACTGTAATTTCTCTCTCCGTACTAAGCTACTGTTTGAAGTGTTACAAGCTATGAATAGTCATGGGATTATCAAGCATTTCTCTGAAAGCTAGGGAAAGAGTGAAAAATAGATTTATCATCAAAATGTGTTTTGTCACTACCTAATTTCTGTGAACTTGTTAAGTGTAAGTTCTCATTTTCTTTGCCAAGTCCTGTCCATTTCTCAGCTGAACTTCTTTCTCCTTGTGCACCCACCTGACCATGTAGAAGGGGCAGAGTGGGAATTCAGTAACATTTTTTTCACATCTGAAATTGAAAACTAGATCATAAAATCATCTGTCACAGATTTGCATTTTGTGTCAAAAAAGTTAACACCTGAAGTGCAAATCATTCCTGTGAAAACTGCATTTGCTTAAGCAATTTTCCATATCACTAAAGCTGGTTGCTGTCCTGAATACCCAGCTTCTCACTGTTTTACTGTTGGAAACAAAGCTTCAGATTGCAAACAAGGTGTTTCCTACACATTTATTCCTCTGTATCTTTACTCCTTCTTGGCACTGTAAAGTTCCTACTGCTTTACTGTTATGTTTGTGGTTTTGTGCCGTTGAAGGTATGACTGTGATATGAACAAACGCGTTAGGTGCTGTACTGACCCAATCCAGCAAACAGTGCCTGGTCGTTTCAGGTAGCTCTTAAAAATGCTTTATAACTTTCATGTGAGAAGAAACACAAAATTCTCTTTCATACAGTAATTTAGCAAGTACTGTAAATATCAGTTACAGTGTAAATAGTGTAAATCAAATCTGTTTGGTTTGGACAGTAGTTCTGTCCTGCCACAATTCCAATAGACTTCTAATGAATTAGTTCAGGTCTGTGATGCAAAAGTTAAATCCTTATGTCAGTATTTGCTGCACCTAACTTCAAGGATGTGACAGAATTGCCTAATCATCAGTTGAATAGTTGTTTTCATTACACCTTCTCTTGGATATTGTGAGCATCTCCATATGAACCAGTTTGCTGTGTGCTTTATGTTTACCAGCAAGAATAATTCACTTCCGAAGTACAGTTGATGAGGCTGGATAAAACCTGCCACCAAAGTGTGTGCAGTTCATGGTAGGAGAGGGCAGGGCTATTAGTGAAGATGCCAATATCTATGTTGAAACACCTTCCATCTGATTAGATGAATCACACTCCTGAATTCACAGTACAGCGCATGGAGATCCATAAATCCTTGATGAGAGCTGTATCCTGCAGAGGCTCCTCTCTCTGTCCACATGAGAAGACTGGGTTCCCAGCTTTGGCCCTGTAGCAGGTCACCTAAAGTTAGAAACATAAATTTCATTTCTTGCTTCAGAGAGGATTTAGTAATCTTTTGTGAAAGTTCAGCTGGAGGCTCATAAAGATGAAATAAAAAATTATTAAAACTAATGCCTTTATGTAGGGGAGGCAAAAGTCAAAACTAATCAGATAAATACTTGAAACATTCTTTGCTTATTTCTGAAAATCATGTTGAGAAACATTTCTTTCATAACAGCCATAGCTCTTGTTGATTTGTATAGTTTCTGTTCACTGCCTGCAGGCCAAGTTTATAATGGTGTTGGGCTCTGTTAGAAGAGAAGGCTACTGCTCATCCTTTCTGAAACAACTCTTTGCCTTGAGCTAACAGCATTTCTAGGCAGGCTGCAGGCTTGCCAAGGTATCATAACAAACTAAATATCCAAACTGCCTAGATCTTGGGTTTGCTACTGTTCTTATTTTTTGGAAGTAATTCTTTTTTTTAAAGCTTTTTGTATAGAATATGCACTCCAGAAAAGTCATAGGAGCCTCTGATATTCTGCAGTGCTGATTCTCTCATATTTAATGTTTTGTCCCATTACTACAAAGAGTGATCATGCATAGCATCAGAACTTGGCATTAGCAAGTTTCGCATAACGGTAATGAGAATCTTCTCCAGTAGGTGTGACGGCATGACAAAACTCATGCTTTTCTTACACAGGGTGTGTGAGAGAAATTAGTGTGTAATTAGATAAGCCATAACAGGAGAAGTTTAACCTTTTGGGAGCCTTGAGTTGACTATCCTCTGCAGACCTGTTTCTTTTGTAATGCAAATGCATGATCATTCTGCAATGCAGACTACATCTAAGATATAAATTCCCTATAGAAATATTTAATTGCCTTTGTATCTTGAAGAATGGGTTGTTTTCCTAAATCCTCAAATCTTTTAGCTTCTAGAGAAGTCTAGAAAAGTTTAGCAGTGAAAAACATGTCCTTCTCAAAGTAATCCTCACTGATGTCCTGATAAAGATAGGTAGTCATTTGCATCTCTGCCTTTCAATCCAGATCCAACTTCAAAGTTGGCCCAGCTCTGAGCTGGGGGTTAGACCAGATGACCTTGAGAGATCTGTTTCAGCTTAAAATTTTCAGGTTTCTTTGATAAATTTGGGTATTTCTTCATGGTCAGTTTTAAACTAGCTGACATCAGAGAGAAAAAAGATATTTAATATGCTGAACTGCAAATCAATACAGAGGTTTAGCAATGATATAGAAACATAAAAATGCACATTTCTTTTTACAGACAAGTAATTGAAAGCAAAGTAGCTAAAAGGAACTCCACTTTAACCATCTTTGCAAGTCCCCACACAAACTTCTAAAAAATTAGAGCATTTAGATTATCCAGCAGGGATTTAGTAACTGCAACACAGCTGACTCCAAGATATTTTGTAGAGTTGTCAGTATTGTCAGTGCTAGTATAGGCTGAGGTCAGAATTATTAAAGTATAATAAAATCCATTCATAAAGTGTGAGAAATCTAAGTCATTTAAAGCCTTGCCTTAAAAGTCTGCATGGGGCTCATAGCAGCCTTCCAGCATCTGAAAGGGGCCTATGAGGATGCTGGAGAGGGACTCTTCAGCAGGGATTGAAGTGGTAGGACAAGTGGTAATGGGTTCAATCTGAAACATGGGAAGTTCAGGTAAGATATAAGGAATAAGTTCTTTACTATGAGGATGGTGAGGCACTGGAATGGGTTGCCCAGAGAAGCTATGGCCGCCCCATCCCTGGCAGTGTTCAAGGCCAGGTTGAATGGGGCTTTGAGAAAACTGTTCTAGTGGAAGGTGTCCCTGCCCATGAAAGGGGTTTGGAACTAGATGATCTTTAAGGTCCCTTCTAACCCAAACTATTCTATGTTTCAGTGCTTAAGTAGGCTCTGTCTTTGGCAAAACGTGTGGAATTCTCTTTGAATACTCTGAAAAGGACCAAGCAAGTTTTAGGAGTAGTTTTTGCTGTCAATCTAAAATATCATTTAAGATTCAGAACATCTTATAAACATCAGTGACCTATTTAGCTGTTAGAGGGATTACACTTCTTCAAAAGCTTTGTAAAGTACCGAGAAAAGCTGATTTAAACATTTTCCATAAGAGAAATAACCAAGAGAAATTCCATAACCCAATAGGCTCAGACATTTTTTATTTCGTGTTTTCATTGTGCTACGGTTTGGCTGGGATTTTCCTGGTTAGTCCTGGTCTGCACATCTGAGTGACTGAGGTAATGTTTCTTCATCACAAACCTGAAAAGGATAGTGCATCACTTTAACTTTACCCTCTAGTTCGGGAGACATGAGCTCTGCATTGGCCTAATTTAAACCAGTTCATGTCCAGCTTCCCAAGAAAATCTGTAAGGGTTTTATTGGAGGGCAGGACAGCACAAAAAAAGGCAGAATTGTTTTACTCTTCTCAGAAAGTGAAAAGAAATCCTAATTACACAGAATAGAACGTAAGGATGCTGGTCACATCTGGAAATGGGAAAAGAGGACTTCCAGATCAGTCTTCAGAGAACAGTAAGTTTGTCCTTGTCTGCATCCTTTGTTTTCTGCTGCATCCACAAAGGAGAGTATGCAAAAATATTCAAATCTTGCTACTGAACTGGGAGCTTTCTTGCTTGACTGATGGCTTGCAGATTAGAGGTAGGTCCAGGGTGGCTCAAGGGCACCACCATTTAACAAAGCAGCATTGTTGAGAGATCAGGATTTGAAGCAAATAGTGATATTATTTTTAAACCACTAAAAAAATGAAGAGAAGAAATGGAGAAATAAAAAGACACCAAGGATTTTGTTGCTTTTGTCAGCAACTTAGAGAAGCTGAGTGATACAGAACAGTGATGGAGAGGAATATGCACTATAATACAGCACTGAGAAAGGGAGGACAGAAAATTTAAAATTCATGTCATGGAAAGTATGTGGAGAAATTTGAAGTGATGCAGCTGAAATGATTATCAGAAAGCACAGATTAAAGAAAAAAATATTTTATGAAATGGCTTGCAAATGTGAAATCCACATACACACATCACTGTTTCATTATCATTCATTCTACTCTTTCTACACTCTTGCACAAAGACTCAACTTGAACTGCTGTAAGCTTTGTGTTTCAATAGAAATATTGCTGTGTTGTACTTGACATGGTATTTGGCTTCTCTTTTCTGCCTTCACTTTTGTTAGACAGGGTTAGTGCTATCTGTCTTTTTCTCCCCATGCCTCCCTGTGAGATTAGTCTGCTCAGACTGTAAAGACTTTGCTTTTCAAGTTATCTGATTCTATACTTGTATGAAGGCTGATCAAAATGGTTGGGCTGGACTTTAAGTGCTGTTGGAATATGATGACCATTAGTTCTGAGCGTACAAATTGGAGACAATTAAATGAGGTTTAGAAATCTGTGGTACAACAGTATAAACAACACCTACTGGAAAACTCTGAAACTCTATTCTTTCCAGTACAAGTAGATTTGAGAGTATTACTTTGAGAGTATATATGAGAGTATATGACTATGCATTTATTTATGTATTTTAATCTGTCAGCCCACAGAAACTACGAAGTCTGCTTCCCATCCAATCACTGGAGAGATTCAGGTAAATATGTAGTAGCTGTTGTTATGTAAATTGTTGCTAGTGGCTGCACTTTTCTGATTAATAAATCTGCAGACAACAATCTTTATTAATTGATTACTTATTCAGCTCCATCACCTTGAAATGTCACTCATTTAAGTCATTAAATGTCACTCATTAACTCTGTGATTGATTTTTGCCTCTGTTATTAATGTTGGCTTGTGAAATACGAAGAGAAAAATAGAAAATGCTTCTAACCCTGAAGGGGCTAAAACTAGTGAAATTTATTCTAATCTTTAATGTTTGGTCACATATTTTGGTCTACATTTAAGCCAGACTGTTTAGATTTAAGCAAAGACTGCAGTATCTTTCTCACAGGGCAATGTATTTATTTCCATGCAATACCAATTTTGTGCTTCTCTCTTACGTAAACTGCCTTTACTCTAGCTTTTTTAAACAGTGAAACTAGGAGCAGCAGAATAAATGAAGACTATCATTTCCTATAGATTTCATGTCTTTATTTTTCCTTAAGTAATCCCTCTTTCTCCTCTACTAGCACTAAGGATCTTTTCATAGTATTATAATATTCCTGGGGTTGAGCTTTGGAAAGTCAGAATTCATGCAATTCCTACTCAATAAGCTGGCTGTTGCTCAGAAACATATCAGGGGTTCAAATTTGGTCTGGTTTTTCCTGATTGGAATAGATCAATATGACTGGGGTTCTTTTTTTTTTTTTTTTTTTTTTGGTGGGTTAGGTTGAGTTTTATTTTTGTGTTTTTTGGTTGGGTTTTTTTTAACCAATACTGGCAGACTTCAAAAGAAAAATCCGTTTTGAGATCCAACATAATAATCTAGCATCTCATTCTAATCAGGAAAGAAAAAAAACAAAAACATCTCAAATGTGTTTATTTCCAACCAAATTAAAGGTCTAAAACTTATTTCATTCAAAGGTTTTAGGCGAGTTATTGAATCATTTAGGAAATAAAAATAACAAGTAAACTTACTGTGCTTGTTGCAATTTTCTAGCTTCAAATCAACTATGACAAACACCTTGGCAACCTTATCATCCACATCCTTCAGGCAAGAAACCTTGCTCCCAGAGACAACAACGGCTATTCAGACCCCTTTGTTAAAGTTTATCTTCTTCCAGGGAGAGGGTAAGCACCAGAGAGATTTTAACCTGAACTTTCTTTTAATTTGGCTTTGTTACTTGTTACTAATAGACAGAACTAAGAGTTATTGCTATAGAAAATCTAGGGGCAACACCAGGAAAAATGATGGAGTTGTAATAGAGAGCCAGATGCTATTCCCTGGAGAATGTTCACTTTTTGCTAATGATCTGAGAGAGTTCATGATAATACCCATAGGTTTTTTTTTCTTTGTTTGTTTTTCCTGTTTCCATTTAAAAATTGCAGTGCACACAAAAATATGTATTAAAAGAGCAACACACTACTGAAATGTACTAAATACATGTAATAGTATCTGCAGCATAGAAAGCTACATGTTATGTTTAATGTGGAATGGTTGCCTCAGCTGAAGACATTATGAATTTGGGACAGATTTGCAGAATGTAGAATACAGTTTCTGAGATAAATTTGAGGTTGCACTATAATATCAAAGGTGAGAAGTGCTAGTCAGAAAACATTGATTCCATGTGACTTTATGACTCTTTTTTAAGTGCTAAGATGTGGTTTCAGCAATTCTTATAATCTTATATCTAGTGCCTATACAAAGCACTAATGACTTTTTCAAAGATCATTGCTTTTTTAGAGTCTGTAATTACAAATACCTCATTAGTGTTTCCTTTCAAAGATATGTTTCTGTATCAGCAATATAATAACTCCTTTTTGTGACCTGAAGTTGCAGAATGTCATATGCATGCATACGTATATATGGTTATAATAATGTTGATGATTTCAGTGACACAGTAGGTGTACTAGATAAACTAAGCTGATGGATCAGATTTCAGATTGCAAAGACAAATTCCTGCAAACTTCTCTGTGCAATTATATGCATCCTTAAAGACACTTAGGCTAGGACCCTGCAACTAAAACTGCATTTCTGTTCTATTCAAACAAGAAAGCAGATGCTCAGGTCACAGTGCAACATTTGGCATATAGGCAAGCACCACTAGAAGTGTATGAATGGTACAATTAAAGGCATGTGTATTCTTTTGTAGATCTAATTCCAGCTATACAGCATTCAATACTGTTCAGTGGCACTGGGCCCAAAACTATTACTGAATATAATGCAAACAGGTCCTGAGTCTTGAGGGGGGGTTTAATGCATTCAAGAGTCTTGTGAAATACTTACCAATCAATCTTACTGGGAATTTTGACAAGTAAATTTGCTGATCAAGAGGTAAAACTTGGAACTAGAGAGATGTTCACCCTGCAGAGGTGTAAGCCAGGTCTGAGTATAGGTTTAAACTTGTTTCCAAGTTATGAAGAATTTGGATTTTAGTTTTCTTTGGTTTCATTATTTTAAAACATGGCACTGGTACAGTTTTGCATGTAGATTGGTCTTTAGGAATAATGGAAATGAAGAGCTGCTCGGAAGTGACCAACTTCTTTTCTGAAAGCAGAAACCTGAATTGCTACTAACTGCCTTTTATGTGTAGTTCAGTACATGCTAGACTTCTTATTCTTGCTAATGCCTCTATTTTCTTTGATTCTGATACTAGGAACTACCCATTATTTACGTTTTCTTTAATCTCTGTTCTCATTGTCTCTCACACTGCTTCCTCTGTGTTCCTAACTCTGTAAATGCTGGGTATGCAGACAAGTCATGGTTGTCCAAAATGCAAGGTAGAGTCTACTATGTTCCAATTTTATTCTTTCATTTTTGTATGCATGCATTATACAATAAGCCTGTGCACTGAACTATAGATTTCTATTGAATTCTAGTGGCATGCAATTGCAGCATTGGTTTTGCTGTTCATTCTGTAATGAGCAAGTCAGGAGGAACTGGAAACAAGTCATTAATGCTCCCTGATACAGTAAAATTCTAAGGCCAAACTCTGATGTCAATCTTCTTTCAAGCTTTACAAGAATTTAGTTCAGAGATATCTAAATATTAATTCTTACTGAAAGTTACAAAATAATGAACTGTGAATTTGTATCAAGACTTTGAACAGCGTTACTGCCAAGATAAACAGGCACAGTTCAGAAATTAAATTGAATATTTTTCTCTATATACCTTGCGCAGTGTATAGACATTAAATCTAGGTATAATTCTACCTAATTGCTCAGCTGGCTTTAAAACTGCTTGAATGCATAAATGGTTATTTATGATAAGCAAAGTTGATTTTTTTAGTTATTGAAATTAGTAATGCTTTGTTTACCCAAGAGTTGGAAACATAAAGCAAAGCTCCATTCTCAATATATGCTAATATCAGCCCAGGCTAAATATATAAGAATAGTAATTCAGACCAAGCTATATATTTATTTAAAATTAGAAACCTGACCGAACAAATCAATAGATTAATTTCAATAAACAGATCTCTATCATGTCTGTTTATTCATAAAACAAATTATTTAATTGGTGTGTTTAAATGCCACATTTTATACGAAGTTTTTCTGTTATACATTTTTAATTGTACTTGCACTTGCATCATGAATTAATAAACTGTAATTAAGGAAGCATAGAGAAATGATAAAGAGTAATGCAGTTTGCATCTTTTCACTCAGCATGCTCTGTGAATTTCAAATGCAAATTATTTCATGCTTTCCATACTAGGTATTGACTGGTTTAATGAATGTATTTTAGTAAAGCATGTCCACCTGTTAATTACAAATTCAGGTTGAAAGTGCATCAGTGGTATGAACATAATGTATTTCCTAGTTCCTTCCCTTCAGAGAATTAGAAATCTTCAGCTGCTATCCAGCTCATCCTGGGTCTGCACCTCCTTAGAAGTGGTCAAGGTCTCCTGCTTCTCTCTGCAACAGATCCTGACCATAGGTTAAGATGAATGTGGGCTAGCACCACCCTTGCCAGTTTAGATCCAGACATTTCGTATAATTCACTGGAAATACTTCAGAATTACAGTGTTAACAGAACACTTACGTTTTGTCACTGCCAGCTCTGAAACCCAACACTGCATGAATCACCTTCTCACCTATTTCTGAAAAGAATCAGAAACTTTGAAAAGTTGATGAAGTTATAATAGTGCAAAAGGAAACCCATGAAAGGAAAGCGAATATCTTGGTGTCGTTTTTTTGGCTGAGTGCACAAAGAATCCTTTCCTACTCTCTTCAAAGATTAAAGATTTTCAGTTCCTTAAAAACAGTAGATCATGTATTTGGCTAAGCCTGATTTGTGTAATACTATCCTGGCTTAGTTAAGGTAAGAATTGAGTTGCTCTGAGTGTGTGAGGAGTTTGGATAAGTTAATATTTCATTAATGGTTGATTAGAGTAGACATTCATTTGAGGAGTACTGTGAGCCAAGTAAGAGAGACAGATGCTGCCAGTCCACCTGTCACTTGTCCGTATTTCATGTCTCCATATGGGTCAGTCAAATCTCAGTAATGCTTTGAATGATGGGGATACTTGTCTCAGAGCAGAGTGGGTAAAGAAGGAAAAAGTGGGAAAAGTGTATTATGAATAAGATTTGCCATCAAAATTTAGTTTCTAAAAGGATTCAGATTTTGTATTCAGCCTTCCTTCCAAGATATGCAAAGTAATAACTTTTTGAGAATTTCTTTTTCATGTGCCCTTGGTCCCCCTAGATTTTAATTCATCCTTTTCTTACTGACAGTCAGTATAGAAAATAAATCTCCTTTTTTACATTTTTCTTCAATAATACACTATTGTACGCCATGGCTGACAGAACAGATTGAACTGTGGAGAGTTGCTGCTTTCTTCTCATAAGCAGCAGTAGACAGATGCTTTGTTTCATGAGTCCAAATACCTTCCACATTTTTCAAGAAACTGGAAGACAGTGGATGGCATGTTTTGCAAGAAAATAAATGGAACTGCATAGAATGACTATAGCAAAATGTAAGAGCAAAAGTAACTGTAAGTCCCTTTCATTAAAGGGTATCATTCTAGTAGACAGGTTGGATATGGTCATCCCTTTTTGGAGAATAAGGCCGCCAAACACTCCAGAGTAATTGGACGACAGCACTGCACAGTTGAATTGAGTCTGTAGGTTGAAATTGCTGGTTCTGGTGACCCAGCATCGATATATACGTGTCACTAAAAGTATGTGTCTTTCACATAACCTTAATCCAGGTCTGCTCAAATCTGCTACGATGCATGGTACTCCATTAGTGACTTGCTGATTAAATGAGTCACTGTAGTGAGTGCACCTTCTGAGTTAATCTCATATGAGAAAAATCTAATGTATTAGCTGTGAGACCATGCCACAATATGAACGAAAACACAGTTCAACCAAAAGTCAGAAGTAAGAACTGGGAGAACAGCACACCACAAAAAATTAATGTAGGGGATCCATAAAAGAGTTTTAAAGGGCAGATACGGGTCATTCTGTGCTATTTGGCCTTAGTGGTGGTGAACAGTCCTGGGTACATTTAATTTATTAATAGGTATAACACGAGTCTCTTAACATATGGTGGTTTTGAACAAAAGACAAAGGGCAGATGTCTCTCAGACTGGCAAAAAGAGTTTCTTTACCTTGTTTTTTCAAAGTATTTAAAGCTTCTGATGTTCTCTTACCCAGCTCTTTCAAGGTGTCCATTAAAATTTATATTAAAGTGTAATTGGAATGGAAGCAAATCTGACATCAAAGCTTAGACAGCTAGATGAATCCATATTCTGTTAAAAGTTAGCTTATTGCTTTCTGCATACTCAGGAAATGCAAAGTATCATAGAAAGCACTACCAATTCTTTTTAAAGACAGATTATTTTGTGGGTGCTTTTTTTGTTGCATTAGAACTGAAAGAAACCCCAGATCACTAATATAAAGTTTCCTTCTTTTGTTCAAATTCAGTGCCGAGTACAAGAGGAGAACTAAATACATACAGAAAAGCTTGAATCCTGAGTGGAATCAGACAGTCATTTACAAAAATATCTCCATGGAGCAGGTGCGTCACTGGTAGTACTGTTCAGTGCAATTTGCTGCTTTATTGTTTGTATGGTCTGCAGTGCATATTGTGAAAAGAGCAGAGCTGCTGGTAATTCTGTGAACCCTTGTAAAATCTTGCCAGATTCAGGAAAAATGTGGAACTATTTCCTTGCCTCTGATAGAGCTTACTATACCAATACTCTTTTCTTGTGCTGTCTACTCATAAAAATGGTAAGTTATGGGATTACACTCATAATCATATCATAAGTACAGATGGTGGCAACTTAAAAAATGGTAATGGAATACATGGAGGGAATAAATTAAGCCATAAGTTTCTGAAGTGGATTCAGAAATTGCTGACACTCTTTGTTCCAAAAGCCAGCCAAGCTCACACAAAACACAGGTCCTACCATTTTCTTATTCAAAAATATTTATAAACTATAGAGATTTAGATTTAGCAGGAATTTACAGCAATCTGCTTGAAATATGAATTACCTGAAAAAAAGAAAAAAATAAAAGATATTTAGTTTCCTTGTTATAGAAAGATTTAACTCAGACCTGGGAAAGAAGTCTTTCCTTTTTGGTGGCCTCCTAAGTGTGAACTGCAGGGTTAACTGAGGCAGTATAAAGAAATTGAATCTTCTTTTTCTCCATCTCCCCTTTTAAAGGGACTTTTTGCTATTTGAAGAAGGCATAATGAACAAAATGATGATCAATCCATTTGTTTAAATTATGAAGTATATTGTATGGATTAATAGATCTTTATGCATGCTAAATCTTTTTTACTCTCTTAGTGTTTTTTCTTGATAATTTCAACTTCATTTGTCAAGGTCATTTAATCTTTCAGTACTTCTTTAAAAAGCCCAGAGTGTCCGGACTCTTTACTGAATAGATTTTCCAATATTTTTAATATACTTCGCTAACACAACACCAAGACATAAAGATTATCTCCTAATTTAAAAATTATTTATTCATTCTTCTTGTTCTTTAAGGGAACATAGATTAAGATACTAATTTTGGAGCAGGGAGCAAAATCCTTCCCACAGAGTGACTTGCATGGTTGCTCATGCCATCTACACCTCCGAACTTAACAGGCAGTAACTCAGATTTACTTCAAAGGTGCCCTGTTGATGTAGTGGTTATGGCTCGCTGGGTTTTGCGTGCTGTTTCTTGCAGGCTTACAGAAATGGTGGCCCTAGGTTTTCTGAGTTCTTTGGGAAGTTTCAATAAGTCTCATCAATATTTCCAAACTGAGCTTTCCATTTTAGAAAGGGTCTTTACTTATTTTTTTTTTTCTGATTCTGCTGTGACATTTCACAGAGCTGTACTTAAGGGTACTTGGATGCTGAACATTCAACAGCTGTTTGGTAATTTTAAATTGGATGGAGGTCTTCGTCTAGGATTTCTTGGACAGAGATTTTAATGACAGAAAATCTAATATCTTTGATGTCAGTTTTTGGATGTTTATTTGATGCAATTTGCCTTCAAGTCACATGCAGAATTCTTTGAACTTTTGCTTTTTATTTGCAAATCTCCTCCTTTTCCCTTCCTCTGAGACTGTTACTCAGCGCTTATGATAGTAAGTGTGTCAGCTTCACCTGTGCATCACATGTGTTGTATATTTTGTCCTCGTTTCACATCAAAGTGTGTGGAGAGGACAGTATTTCCTTCCAATTTCTCATGCCTTGTTTCTAGTACTAAGATACTGGTGTGAGTGATTCTTCTATAAAATTCAGTGCCCTGGCTTAGTTAAGTAAAGCAAAGCATATTTCTAAATCACCAAAGTATTCCTTGCTGATAATAAGTACCCTCTACAGTTTGAAGAACTATCACTGTGCAACAGGATATCATTCACACTCATAACCCTCAGGAATGGATATTTCAAATTAGGGGTATAAATAGAAGCATAGGACAATTGTGATAAACTGAGAATGAGTGTTATGATCACCAGACGAGCAAAACTGCATAGTATACTAAGTTAAGTTGTACAGAGTTAGCAGTATAAATTAATGAACCTTTATAAATATTATTTCTTCAAAGAAGCATTTCCTTCCCTCCATCAAAGCTTAAGTTGCTTGCCAACAGCAAATAAGTATTATTAAATAATTCCTAATATAGTGTTTTTAGCGTCACTGTCTAGACTTTAGCTGGTTGTGCAATTTTTCATTTTCCTTTTCTCTTTCACACCCTAGCTGGTATTAAAGTGAAAATAATTATGGGAAATAGATCACTCTTTGAAACGAAACAGACTTTTTCAAGGTCAGAGTGATTAGTTTCATCAAGTAACAAATTCTGCTTTAGCATTTGAAGAAAAAAATAAATTAAACTGTGACTATTTAGTAATTTCAGGGTTTTGTTAGAGTAATAAAGAGGAGATAATTGCAATTTGAGAGGAAAACCAAGTACACACATTGCAAATATTATACAATAACTGCTAACTCATGTCAAATACCCTCTCAGAGGGTTAAAGAAAGCATTAGAATGATTTAAGGAGAAGATGGTAAGAGGTGAAAGTTCAGTTGCTGGTCAGGCTGTTGGCATAATGTATGACCACAGTATAAGGTGTGATTTTGTTTATCTTAATTCCTTGCTTGTCAGGAAGCAAGAAAAAATATTTCCTTAAATGATGGATATAATTCATTAAAGCAAATAGCTTTTGCTATAGCTCATGTCCTTTAATTGAAGGTAATGCATTTAGAAAGAGTAATATTTTCAAAATCCTTGGGTGATGTAGGAGCCTGTGTCTTATTTCCAAAAGTAAGAAAAGCTTTCTTATGAATCAGTAAGGTATGTAAATCTTGCTTAATATCTTCAACAAGAGAAAGAAACTTTCTAAGTGATCTAGCAAAAGTCTTTTTGTCCTCTCACATACTGAAGAATAGGAATACAGAGAAGAGTGCAATAAAATGTTAAACATGAATGTAAACACGAGTAGGTATAATGCATGATCTAATATAACTTTTTCATTTCTACTCATCATATATTCTGACTAGGACTGCAATCTTTTACATTATTTCTGAAGTAATTATAAGAATTTGCTTTCAGCGTAGGAAAAGCCCAAACTGCATAAAAATCATTTCTTCATGCAAATTCTTGTATGAGATTTTCAAGGAATGTGTATTGGTTGTTTCAAGTAGTGCATATTTGGTTATATAGACCCTCATTATCTTTAAAAACACCCTGTGATCTCCAGATGTTTGAAACAAGAAACAGACACTTCAGTACATGTAGTGTTGGTGATGTCTTCCATAAGAGAAAATATTATTCACACTGGTTGTTTCTGCATATTCCTTCATTTTCTTTAAATGATGGTTGTCCACAGCAGCCAAAAAATAACTGTGGAGTTCACATGCAGTAATACTCTTTTAGGTGGGCTTTTATTATTTAATTTTAATTTATATTTTTAGTTTTAGTTTTTTCACAAAAACCTGAAATTAGTTGCAACACTTTTGTCATAATATGCTAGAAACTCAGATGAGGCTCACAACATGTGCACTGCTTGCTTTCTTTTAGGGACACTTTCTCATTTTCCTGTTGGCACTTTTCCCACTTGCAGAAACCCATGATCAGATGGATAGTGTGTTTCTGCAACACATTTAAATATTGCTGTTGGTTAAATTCCTGATGGGAATGTGAACTTCTGGCTTCATGACCTGAACCTGTATGATGTAAGGCAGAAAACTCTACTTTGCTGTGATGGTATAATGATATAATGACTGCTTTTAAAATCACTAGCCAATGAGTCTTCTTTGCTTTCAGTGGTGGTACATAAATATATTTTCATAAAAGCAAATTTTCCTCCTCTTTGAAACTCATTTCGTGCACTCTGCCTAATAAAGCTCTTTTGATGGTTTTTCATTGTCATAATATTTTATAAAGGCTTTATTAAACTAAGAGGTTTGAAATAGATATCTCAAAGAAATACAGAGTACTGCAAGTTTTCAGCACAATTTTATTATCATAATGATACAAAGAAGCTAGCAAAGCAGGGTTGCGGTTACTTGTAAATCTTCTCTATTTTTCCTCTTTCCACCAAAAATCCTTCAAGTCTTAGTTTTGGTGGGTTTTCTTTCATTTCCTCAATCAGTACATTGTTCTCTCTGACCTTGAACAGTCATCACTTGAAACAAGAAGACATGTCCTCCCAAAATAGCCACAATTAAGAGAATATTTTTCTGAAATTATTTATCCTGTATTATTTGTAACACTTTTCTGAAATTATTTGTGCTGTATTATTCCCTTTTTTTTAAAGGATAAAAATACATATAATTTATATAGCAACTACCAGGAAATTATATCGTCTAGGAAGCTAAAAGTAGCCTGGATCAGTGGCTAATTAAATCATTTTTTCAGCTCATTTTTCCATCTTGTTTTTCATATTGCAGTTTTGATACTGTCTTGGAGCAGTAAAGAAAAGGAATTTTATTCAGTCAAGGAAATATTCTATAGAGGATGTTCCAAAGAGAATCGTTTTTTCAACTTTTTCCTTAATTTTTGCAGGATATTTTTGGAAGAATATTTAAGAAGAATGATGCCTAATTATGTACAAATAAAGCAGAAAAATTAAAGAATTGCTCTCAATTTTATTTTTTTTTTTTTTAATCTTAGATTTCAGGTTTTGTTGTCTGCTTAAACAGTACATTGTTAATGCTAAACATGGTGCAATTCCCCTTTGCATGAGGTTACCAGGATATGCTGATTTAAACTTGTTTTTCAAAGACGCTGGCTTTACATAGTTGCTCATTTTTCTAGAGGTAGCTGGAAGCAGAAGATATTCCAAATACAGAATAATGAGATGAAATTATCTTTTAAAGACAATTTTAAGTTATTAAGAGCTGTCTGAATCTGCTTCACTAAACCAAGGGGCATTGGAGGTAAATGGCAAAAAGTGCTTTTCTTGAAAGTATATATAATATGTACACTAAATTGTGTAGCTTAGACTTTGAACAATGACTTGATCCCTAGTCATTCCTTTGTCCCAAGCAGCCAATCAATAGCTGAAGCAGTGAGTGACACATTGCTTCTGTTAGGATGACGACATAAATTATCAGATAAGATTGCTGGTTCTGACCTCTTTTCTTACACTCATAGAATCACAGAATGGTTTGGATTGGAAGGGACCTTAAAGATCATGCAGTTCCAACCTCCCTGCCATGGGCAGGGAGATCTTCCACTAGACCAAGTTTTTCAAAGCCCCGTTCAACCTGGCCTTGAACGCCTCCAGGGGTGGGACATCTACAACTTCTCTGGGCAACCTGTGCCAATGCCTCATCATCCTCATTGTGAAGAATTTTTTCCTAATGTCTAATCTAAATCTCCCCCATCAGTTTAAAGCCCTTGTCCTGTCACTACCTTAGAAAAGGTCCTTCTCCAGAATTCTTGTAAGCCCCTTCAGGCACTAGAAGCTGGTCTAAGGCCTCCCCAGAGCCTTCTCCAGGCAGAATAAGCTCAGCCCTCTCAGCCCCTCTTCATGGGAGAGATGCTTCAGCCCTCTGATTGTCTTTGTGGCCTCCCCTGGACTCGAGCAGGTCTACGTCCCTCTTATTTTGTGGCCACACAGCTGAATGCAGTACTCCAGTATGTGAAAAAAGTCCCCGCTTGTGCAATAATGCTTGGAAGGTTCCAACAAATTATTCACTTACAACTTCTCAGCCTACTTTGCAGACATCTCGTACCCCCAAGAGTTAGTCCTTCTGTCTTTCAAGCCACATGAATTTCCCACCACCTGCTAGCCTTTTGCCCCATCAGATCACACTGGTAATCAATCCTCTCCCAGTCTGTCCCCACAGACCCCTGGAATAGCATTCAGGTCAATGTTTCCAATAAGGTAAAATTCCTCGGTCAACAGCTTTTCTGTCTTGCCCTATCTTTTTGTATAAAAAGACTTGTTTCTTACTGCAGTCTGCAAGAAGAGTGCTTGACACAGTTTGATGTCTGCAGATAATGGGTTTTGATGACTATCATTAATACCTAACAGTACAACTTGTCCTGCAGGGACACTTGGCAGAGTCCCATTGACTACACTGAATTCTGGGAGTATAAAAGCCTGGTCTTTGCAGATGAGATTGTGCAAGCAGGGTTCTTTAAATAATACGTCTGAAAGTCACACTCAGATACACTTTAAGTGAATGTCAGACCTGACAATGAGAAAGGCTGCAAATACAAAATGGAGCTTTAAAAATCAGTTTGGCTTTTGTAGCAAACACTCATTCTGTCAAAAACAACTTACAGAAAATCTTAAAACAGGGCCAAGCACAAGCCCATTTGTTTTGGTAATAAAGAACAGCCCGAAATTATTTTTCTGAGATCAAGGTTGATGGGAAGACAAAAGCTGTATAGCTGTTACTATGAAAAAGGGTACAAGGAGGAGGTAATGAATAGAAACCACCATAAAGACTTGATCTGAAGTTTATGATGGCAATGGGTTAATTATCCTTTGACTTAATTTACAGCTGAAAAAGAAAACACTGGAAGTGACTGTCTGGGATTATGATAGGTTCTCCTCGAATGACTTCCTTGGTGAAGTAAGTAACTTATTTCCTTCTCTCTAACCCTGACTAGTTAGAAAGCTGATTAACTGCATGCTATGGTGTTTAGAGACTGTTCTCTTCCAAGGTATATGGTATATATGCTAAGTGAAACATATTTTACATCACAGTTTTACTGCTGACTTCATAGCAAATTATCATGATTGCTTTCATATAATTCTATGATTCACATATGAAAGATGCCATTCTTTTATCTCAAAAAACTGTGGAGAAGTTCACTTAGGCCTTGGCAAAATGTAACTTCACTAAAAATTAAGCTTTTTTTTTTTTTAGCCTGAGAGAGTAACAGCCTTTACAGTGACTGAATGGGGAATTCTTCTTAGGACTGATAAGCCTTGATTTTAACATAACATGGAAAAGCTGAGGAGGTGTCAGTCTTTGTAAAGGATTAAAGAATTACATTTTGCCGTCACACCATAATTTAGCATATGCACAAGTATCTGCAACTATGAGTAATTTGATCTTACTGATCAAGGTCTCATTTTTAACTCTACAAAATAATACCATTAGCGAAGTATGACCAAAGACAAAATCTTGAAATAAGAAATGAGATAAATGACTGTGGAAAGAACGTTCTCTCTTAAAAGCAAATAAACAAACATATGCACATATAATGCTGAATTGCCAGCAATAACTATGATGTCAAAAAAGTAATTAAAACTGTTATCACAGAAGAGGATTATGATTAGAAACAGAAGCCAAGGAAAATTGATCACTCAGAGAGCAACTCAGAGTGTCTCTGCTCATTCTGCATTTGAATTTACAAAGAAGGCACTCAGTTCAGCTCCAGTTCCTCTTTGTGTGACTACAAAACTGAGCAATCAGTGTCACTATTTGAACAATTACTAAAATAAATATATAGGAAGCAGATATATGATTACTTATTTCCTGCATACTATGTCAGTATTCTTGTTGAGTTCAGCATGTTTGTCCAAATGCATGGCTTTAAGCTATATCTATATCATTGACATTTAGAAAACGGATGCTCTGCAGCTGCTTTTACAGGAAGGATCACACTTTTGCCTTCAAATATTTTTAACCTCTAGAACTATTTCATTTATTTAATAATTCAGACTTAAATATGAAAACAATTTTTCATATTTTCAAACGTTTTTGGATCCATATCCAAAATTGTGCCCTAAGTACTTACTTGGATAGAGCCAGCACCACTTACATGCACCAAAAGACAAGTGGCACATCCTGCTTCCCATCCATGAAATGTGAACCCACTTCTACAAAGCTGAGCCCTTAGCGTATACTGCCTATTGGGAACACTGCCAGTCATACTGTCTTCCAAGTCATTCCCAAAGCTATGACCAAAAACTGTAACAGGAAGCATGCTAAATAGTTTTTCTATTCAGATTAAGTATAGACCTAACCAGAAAGACCAGGCCAGGTCATATACAACGTGTGCGGCTGAAAGAAAAAAGGCTTTTAACCTTATAGAAACAGTTGTGAAGAGACTTCCCCATTCCTAAAATTGAAGACGTTTGTTTTTCATATAAGGTCTTGCAATAAACATTGTTCCGTGAAATAATTGCACACTTTATTTGTCTAGCAATTTTAAAACTTTCCTACTTGACACTAGCTTTAATCCTCTCAGCCAAATGCAGGGCTGGTTTTGTCCTACCCTTCATTAAAGACTGTTATGACTCCTTAGTCCTTTACATCACTTGGTCCCCTTAGCTATAAGGGAGGAAGGGTCTTTACTGGTCTCAATGCTCATTATTTTTATTTCTCTTTTCGTAAAGAAATTTCACAGAACTCCTGCTAACAATGCCTGTGACCTAGAGCAGATTTTAGCTACAGCGTTAGGGCTTTTTTAGCCAAATTTTGTTTCATTTTTCTCATTGCTGTTGCATCTTCCTTTTCTTTTCTTACCAGTGAAGTTTCAAGGCCTGAATGGCCTACTGAATTCTATTACTTTAGTGAAGTGCAGAGGTATCCCTGTTGTTTACTTTTTGCTATCAATTCTCAATGTGTGGATTTTTTAAAGAATCAGCAAGCACAGAAGGGAGAAAACAATGCTGCTTCTCTTAGAATATGTTTATACAGAGGCTAAATGATCAGATGTCTTTTTAGTCTATCCCTCAAGCTAGTGTTTGCAATCTACCCTTTTAACTAAACTCATAATCCTTACAGAGGTCTTGCTGAGAAGTTGTATTTGTTCAGACGTATCGATATGCTAGCAAATGTGGGTTTGGGATCAGGGTCACAGCTGAGGTCAGATCATAGGCAGAGGGTCCTGGATCTGTTAGCATACAGCCTTATACCCTTAATTTTTTATATTTGATTGCATGGTCTGGTAAGACATCTGTGTACTCTTCTGCTGTACACAATCATTATGAGATCAGATACAGGCCACATATTACACTTTGATTTATTTGTAGGTATTGATCGAATTATCCAGTGTCTCTCAGCTCGACAACACTCCTCGGTGGTACCCTCTGAAGGAACAGAGTGAAAACATTGATCATGGGAAATCTCATTCTGGACAGAGTAGCCAGCAATCTCCAAAACCATCTGTCATCAAAAGCAGAAGTCATGGAATCTTTCCGGACCCTTCCAAGGGTAGGAATGTCTTGGTGCACCTCTCATGAAATGTTTTCCCAGATGATGGGAAAACCTTTGCTATGTGTAAGTTATAATAGACAAATAAAGTTACTGCTGTGAAGTTTGTATACACTTTTATTAAAAACATTTATCTCTGTGATTAATTCATTGGAACCAAGGATTAATTTGCTTTCATCTGCGCTAACCAGCTCACTAACTGTGGCCTTAAAAAAGCATCTTATAAGCCATACGTGTTTTGCACAACTACAACAGATTCTGTGCCGCTTTCATTTTTCTGGTAGCCTTGGCCAAATTCAATACATCTTTAGCTTTCTACTTTTTTTATGCTCCTTAGATATTCTATGGTATTATATCTTCTGGAAGTGCTACATTAATATTTTATAGTGTAACAATTATGCTATAATAATGCATATGCATTTCCAGTCAATGATACTGGGCTGTAGCATATCTCAATTGTATTGGAAATCAGTGGAGCTGATATAGGAAGATTATACTGGTGTTTACAAAAGCAGAATTGATCTCAGTGTCTCCTGCTCCAAGAAATGTATCTTTCTTTTTTTTTTAAATCTAAGTAGTCAATGGCCGGTTGTTCACTCTAAAACACAGTATATATGATATCAAAGCAAAAGCTATCCCAAATAGCACCCAGATAAGAGCTTCAGAGTATTAAGACTCTATTCCGTCTCCTATCTATTTCTCTGTGCAATGTTTTGCTTAGAATTTGTGTCAATATAAGATCTATGTTTAACTAAGAAGTTAGTCAAGAAGTTATTCTAAGTTAGGCTATGGTTTCAACCAGGGCATTCATCAGAATAAAACTGTGTGTATTAGCTAAGTATTTGGTACTGGTGTAAGTGGTGCTATTTAGTCTCTACATACTAGAGAAACAGACATTGGAAAACAAATTAGTCTTTAAGCTACCTTGTTACTCCACCAGTGTTAACCAGCGCAGGAGGCATAATTCATAGGTGATAGAAAACCAATAGTAAATTAATTATTTCCTAGGCTAGGAAAGAGTGGGTAAGTAGAAAATTGTGCTTCATAAGAGTTTTCTAATCATGATATATCCCAAGACTTTGAATGGCATTCCACAGCTTAACCTTTATTCCTTCTCCTGGAATGCAGCTAGAAAGAAAATGAAACTGTTTGGTTTTAATAAATGCAACAGTTGTGCTTCTTTGTTTTCTTGGTAGACATGCAGGTGCCCACCATTGAGAAATCCCACAGCAGTCCAGGGAGCTCCAAATCTTCCTCTGAAGGACATCTACGCTCTCACGGTCCGTCTCGCAGCCAAAGCAAAACCAGCGTCACTCAAACTCACCTCGAAGACGCTGGGGCAGCCATCGCCGCTGCAGAAGCAGCTGTCCAGCAGCTTCGCCTTCAACCAAGTAAAAGACGCAAATAAATTCCTCAGCATGGCAGCTTAATGTTCATCTGTTGCCTTTTTCCCTGCTGTCCTTCCCTTTCCAGCTATTTTCTTTTCTGTTCCTGGCACACTGTGCTCACTCTGTTCAATGTCTTTCTTTGTGTGCCTGTGTGTGAATACATATAATTACAATATACTCTCGTATTTAGAAGTCATTTATTTATTTATTTATTTTAATTTATGTAGACTGCAGTGAAACTGGCTGTTTCTCCATCAGTCCCTTCACTCGTGGTTCATGATGTTCCATGGTTGTGCATGACTCACAGAGAATTCCATTGTGTGGTGGTGCTTTGATGTCACTTTGATGTCACTACCAATGAAATAATCAAAACCTGCAAAGATGTGGCTGCCAGTTCTTCAAGTTGCACACAAATACTGAGAGCACATTAAAAACAAAATATATCTATAAGTAGTAATCAAGGACAGTACTATATACACAAAAGAAGATTTAAAGTTAAAGAAAAAAAAAGTTTTTTAACTACATGGTTGAGATTTCTATTTTTGAGACATTACTGTAAATATCTAATTTTTTTTTAAAGAAAATATAAAGCAACCTCTAACTATCTCAGATAATAGAGTAGTGATGAGTAGAGCAGTGTCCTGGGTTCAGCCGGCAAACAGCAATAGACAAAATCATTAAACACATTAAATAAAAAATCGTTAAACACACAAAAGCCATTAACAACATCAGATTTCAACAGTGTTATCAGGTTAGCAAAGTCAAAGGGAGTAGAAAGCTAAGTCAGATGACATAGTTCAGTTCTTCTAGTAATTTTTGTATCATGGATTGATTAAAGTCGAGATAGATTGCATCTGACAACTTGAAATAGGTTAATAAATTAGAACTTCTCCATTCGAAAAGGTTGCTCTCCAGAATATAATTCAGACCCATATGTGATTGCTAGTTGACAGTTTAGTTGATGGCAAATTAAAACTCTCTTACTGTGGAAACATTGTTTGTCTTCAGGATTTGTTGATATGCCATAAAGTTACCATGGTATAATGCAAAAAAAAAAAACAGGGGAAAATTATTTCCCTCGTCTTCACCATCATTAATAAAGAAACAGCCAGTTTTAATACTCTTTAATGCTGTGCATGTGGTGTCTCTTTGGTGTTTGAAAACACTACTTACTTAAATACAGAAAAAAAACACTTCTGTTTGCATGAATAACATTTAAGCTGGTTCCATCTGAGGATACATACTCTGGGTTTCCATTTCACCCACACTGCCACAGCAGCACATAAAAGCGGTCAGTCTAATCATGCCAGGAAGCAGCACAGACACAGCATAGCAGGAGTCCTCCCTATTCAAAGAACTCAGTCTGACAATCTGCCTCCACCAGCCAATGACAACAAAGACCAAAGCCAACTAGCCCTCAGGAAAGTGATGTCTGATGGACCAGTCAAGCCTGAAGGAGGTGAGCAGAAAGACATGGTTAAGAAACCAATCACATTCCAAATCCTTCTTGCCATGTCTGCTAATTGATTGTGATATTTAATTATTTATTTTACCCCTCCATTAAGTGCTGTAAATGTTAACATGAATCAAGAACTCTGCTTGATTTTTCCACATCAGCTCATAAATCCAGAATGAAAAAACTGTACTAAGAAACTTTGCAAACTAATAAATGTGCACTTCCATTCCACTGAAGGACTTAGACTTCTGTTAAAAATGGTATAGCTTTGCTTGTGTTGTTGCCTAATAAAAAGCATGCATCCAAGCTGGTCTGCTTAAACATGATTGAACATTTCTTGTACTGTGACAAAAACTTACACATTTTTGCTTCTGGAATTCTGATTGGGACATTAACAATTTCTTTTTCCCCCGCCAGCATAGTTGTTATGTCAAAAGTCAATAGCATAGATACTTTTTTCAAACTGCCAGTACAAAGGAGTATTGCATGGCTCAATCTCTGTATATCTTTACTACCAGCTTCCTAAAAATTATTTTTACATGTAGGCACCTGTACATCAAACCTAAATCATCAATTTCTCCCCTCATCACAAATAAAGAGCCAGAATCCCAATTGGTTCAAATTGGCGCTGTTCTTTTGACTTCTGGAGTGTTTTGGTTATTTCCATAGACTCTGAGGGGTTATCCCAATAAATTTACAGACTGGACTCCAAGATTTTCTCTTGTGCTGTAATCACTTCCCAAGCTTTCCTGATTCCTTGAAGGCTTTTCTGTCAACACCATTGCACACTGTGGGCAGTACAGTCTGTCTGAGAAGATTGCAGGAGTATGATACCTTGAACAATATGCCCTAAAGGCAATGAGTCATTATGCCTATGATGTTCAAAGAGCTAATTAAGAAGGGCAAATTCAACAAATAATTTTAAACATTGTGTTTAGAATTAACAAGTTGTTTCTTATGACAGCCATAACAACTTTCCATGAATATATCTATCTATACACATGTGTCCACTCACATACATGTTGTCAGACTCTGCAGCCCAGCTCCAGAGATTCGGTTCAAATAAGGGCCAGAGGATAGCATGGTGCTCATTCAGTCACTGCGACTGAAAGACCCATCTTATTCCTAGGATGTATACCATAGAAATCAAAATAACTCTTATGATCTTTTGAGGTGTCTTAGCTGTAGAAATTTATCACAAACACTTGCAGTCCTGTGGTGCCTTTTGGCATAGACATGCAATGCTTGTGATGCATGGTGGAATCAAAGTTCATATACAGTTGTATGATAAGGAAATAGCTAGGGTGTTGGCTCCAAGTTCCCTTACCAAACTATTATACTTGCTTCTTTACTTTTAAATCTGCAAAAAGAATTGGTATCGATATGCACTTGGCTCAGCAATATTAGAAGCATCATAGAGAGCTGTGGGAATAAGAGTCCACATTAATATCATTAGTATATAAGTGAGGTTAGAGATACTATGGAGAGACATAGTACTTTTCTTTTTACATCTGACAACATCTTTCAATTTATGGAGTTTAGTGGAATGGAGAGGTGATGAAGGAAACAGAGGTTTCCCCGCACCTTAAAAATTCCAAAATTTGTGATTTTTGTGAACAGTGATTAGGGACCATCAGTTTGCAAGACCATTCCTACAGGGATGCTGTAGGTTGTGATAGGCTCCCTCATTACAGCCTACTTTATTTTACTAATTTATTATTCCTTTCTTTCTGGAAAAGAACCCCCTATGAACTTGTTTTATGGGCTGGAAGAGTCATCTTGGCTAAGTATTGACTTTTTTTCACTAAGTCCCAAAGCTTGTTATTAAGGAAGACATTGCAGATAATCCACAACATTGTTATAATTTTTTACCATAGTAATTTCTCTGTGAATTTATCAGAGAACAGCACCTTTCAGAACAACTGTTTGGTTTTTGTCAGCCCAAGCACAACAGGGTGATGAGAAAAATTCTATGATGTGAGTGATCATCAGCACTTCTCTATCTATGAGAATTCTCAGTTTCCTCCTTTAACTTAGTCTCTTTAAATTGAACTGGGACTTAAAAAAAACAAAACAAAACAAGAACCCACAGTCATTCTTAGAATGCCCCCTTCTCTGCTTCTGACTCTTAGGATCTCTTCAACTGGATGTACTTTGTCAGTTATTAGTTGTATGCCTGATGAGAAGTAAAAAGAAAATCATAAAGAAACCCGCATCCATGCATACATATTATATTTTGTGAATGCAAAGGACTTGCATCAACTTAAATTTATTGGACTGAACTATTTCTGTATCCATTTTAAACAGTAAAACATGTATTCTAATCAGTCTGTTTTAAAACTAAGTTGGAGCTACGACAGAAAACATTGGTCCTTGTTCAGCACCTTTGTAGAATCCAATATTCAACTGTAGCATTTAATTAAAATTAAACCCTGAATTATAATTTTTTTGTTGCCCATGAGAAATAAGAGTGTGATTTGCAAAGAAACCAATTGCATAACACACATTCCTATCACACCTCTCAGAAAGGAACAATAACATTTCAGAGCCAAACTTTCAAAGGCAGAACTTACAGGGGATGGAAGCCAGAGGCAGAGAGCAATGCCTATGTTTGAGTTAATTTGATTTTGTTGTGAAAAATATGAATCATTGACAATTACACATTCCCATAAAATTAAGCACATTTTTTTCAACATAAATCTGTGTATTAGAGTTTATACACGAGATGAGTCAGTTCTAGAGACAGTGTAAATCAGTCCACCTCCATTTAAGTCAGTAATTTCTTGAACAGAAGGGTCTTTTCACTGTACGGAATTTTCTCAGTAGGTCACTTATGTTCAAAATAAATTTAGTGTTTTTCTGATATGTGAGCAGTTAGAGATATTCCAAAGATAATTGTCAGTTCTCTGGATATATCCGTATAAAACAGTAGATGCATTTGCAGTATGGTGAAGTTTAACCATGACAAGTGCAAGGTCCTACACCTGGGTTGGAGCAATCTCAGACACAGCTACAGGTTGGACAAAGAAGAGATTCACAGCAGCCCTGTGGAGAAGGACTTGAGGGTGTTGCTTGATGAAAAAATGAACATGAGCCTGCAGTGTGTGCTTGCAGGCCAGAAAGCCGACTGTTTCCTGGGCTGCATCAACAGGAGTGTGACCAGCAGGTCAAGGGAGGTGATCCTGCACCCCTGCTCTGCTCTGCTCTTGAGAGACCTCACTTGGAGCATTGTGTGCAGTTCTGGTGTCCTCAACATAAAAAGGACATGGAACAGTTGGAACAAGTCCAGAGGAGGGCCATGAGGATGATCAGGGAACTGGAGCACCTCCCATATGAGGTTAGGCTGAGAAAGTTGGGGCTGTTCAGCCTGGAGAAGAGAAGGCTGCATGGAGACCTCAGAGCAGCCTTCCAGTATCTGAACGGGGCCTATAGGGATGCTGGGGAGGATCTCTTCATTAGGGACTATAGTGATATAACAAGGAGTAATGGATTCAAACATAAATAAGGGAAGTTTAGGTTGGATATGAGGAAGAAGTTCTTTACTGTAAGGGTGGTGAGGCACTGGAATGGGTGGCCCAGGGAAGTTGTGAATGCTCCATCGCTGGTGGTGTTCAAGGCCGTGTTGGACAGAGCAATGGGTGATATGGTTTAGTGGGAGGTGTCCCTGCCCATGGCGGGGGGTTGGAACTAGATGATCTTAATGTCCTTTCCAACCCTAATTACTCTATGATTCTATTGATCTTATACAAAAGGTGTTTTCAAAGTCAGTTTATAGTTTTAAAAGAATGCACTACATGCTTTGGTTATAATAACTTCTAATATGATATGTTTCAGTTAAAAATCCAAACATAGAATCATAGAATCGTAGAATATTAGGGTTGGAAAGCACCATAAGATCATCTAGTTCCAGTCCCCCTGCCATGGGCAGGAGGGACCCCTCACACTAAACCATGCCACCCAAGACTGTCCAACCCGGCCATGAACACTGCCAGTGATGGAGCATTCACAACTTCCCTGGGCAACCCATTCCAGTGCCTCAACACCCTCACAGTAAAGAATTT
>JAOEHY010010000.1:0-14295 GCA_025447955.1 Psilopsiagon aurifrons
TGCCCCATCCCTGCAGTGTTCAAGGCCAGGTTGGACACAGGGGCTTGGAGCAACTGCTCTATGGAAGGTGTCCCTGTCCGTGGCAGGGGGTGGAGCTGGATGGGCTTTAAGGTCCTTCCAACACAAACCAGGCTGGGGTTCTATGATGTGTGCAAGCAGGAGGAATTTCTGGGCTCAGCTAGTGAAGGCTGCATTCTGGGCTGCTGGGACACCACATGCACGGGTTCCTGTCATTGCAATGCTAAGGATCCAAAATTCACCCTCAGTAAATGTTTAACTCAGCAATTAACGCACTGTCGTTATCCTGATGTGAATGCACCGTGATGCATTCGTCAAGTATTTGATCATGTTCTCACATGTGGTTCTGATCACACATCTGAAGAGGAGGATGAGGCCATCCAACTGGGAGCACTGCTTTGAGAGGGGGAGCTGAAGCGGCACATTCACCCTCAGGTCACCTATTTCTGGCCTTGGGCTTGGCTGGGCTTTGTATTGCAGCAGGGCTGGAGGCTCCTTGGAAGGATCAACAAGAAAGACTCTGGATCTTCTGAAAACTACAAAGACCCAGAGAACAGCTCAGAACCGACACCTCCAGAAAGGGGAGAGGGAAACAAGGCAAGAAGGGAATGATTCTTAGCCCTGTGACTCATCCATAGCAGAAGCCAACAGCTTGTGCAAGAGGCAGGGCACAGGCTGCTCCAGGCACACACCCTCTCCAGACCCCTCCTGCCTCCATACCCGGCTTCGGAGCGGTGAGGAGCTGGGTTATCCGGAGGCAGATTTCCTTACCCAAACTGCCAGTTGTAAGTAAAAGCCTGCATTTAGAGCACTGGAGGAAAGGCCACCAGGAGTGGGGAGAGGCAGGGAGCAGCTCAGTACCGTGCAATTAAACAGTGCGAGAGATTCCAGAGCGTGGTTTTACTGCGAAGGCATGGAGTGCAGCTGAGCTGCACACCTCCTAAACTCCCACTGCTCCCAGGGAACGACAGCCTTCCTTTGCAAAGCAGGCCCCCACTGCGCTGCAACTGCAGCTTTCTAGCAGAAAGCTCCATAAGTGCCCCTGGATGGGAGAGGAGAAACAACGGAAGAAGGAAGATCCCTCCTCAGCCTCCTGACCTCTTGCCAAAGGCGTGATGAATGCAGCTCCCCACTGCTGCTCACTGCCTTCAGCTCGGCAGGCTGGAAGCTGTTCAGGCCCTGTCACATTGCTGAAGCCAGCACAAGCTGTGCTCGGGAGTTATCACTGTGAGCAGAGGAACCTCCTTGCCCAAGAACTTACTCCATAGCTGAGTATTCCAGGCTCGTATTCTTCAAATGCATCCTCTGAAATGCAAATATTCCTGCTAGTACTTAAACTGCAATCCAACAGGATCACCACCCTCACGTGAAGGCACACTTCCTACCCACTGCTCTCTACGTTACAGAAGAGGATGCAGTATTCTGGGCATCCTGATGACATGGCCCATTCAAAGGCCAAGAGAGAATCAAACAGACTTTGAAGTAGACTAAGAATCCATCTTGCAGACAAGCTAACGTTAAGTTCCTTCTTGGAATTACTCATTACGAAGCCTTCTCTCTTTACTGACAATAGAATGTAAAATACCACCTAACCAAGGCACCTTAATCATTAGAGCACACCACTGGGCCTCAAGAACGGGCTGAGCACTGCATGTCCCACCTGCTGGTAGAGGAGTGGAAAGGCTTTACTAACAGTTACCTAAGTGCAGGGGTTGATGTATTGGAAGAGAACGTCAAGAGGACCACCAAGGGCATGTACCTAGTGGTGAGAAACAGGCTGAGCCTCAGGGAACAATTTCTGCCTGTCTGTGCTGGAATAGAGGAGATGGTCCCACACTCCACCTTGTTCTTCACTTCGCCTATATAACCATTTTATTCCATGTAAACATTAAGGCCACCAGAAGCTGTCCATCGGAGGGTGCAAGTCCAGATCAGCTGCACTTAGGAAAGGGGTACTCCTGCAGAGCAAAGGGCACAGTGATGGATGGAGACTAAAAAGGCCATGCACTTGCAAATCTGGGTTCAGCTCCCAAACCCAGCAAGAACCAGGGACATGGTGATTCTGAAGGCACAGCAACAGAGCACAAAGCCAGTGAACTGTGAGTCTCCAGCAGTTCTTAAGGGGCACATTACAAAGAGCTGAGAGTTAACACCGTGGCAGATTTCACCATCAATTCATTAAAAGGCTTCAGTAAGGTTAAATCTCCACAACAGTGTCTGCAGTTCAAACCGAAGGGGAAGGTGGCAGTTATTGAAGACTCCTGCTCAGGCTCAGGTCCTCCAGCTACCTGAACCCCCTGGGAATCTCCCACCTCCACATGCAAGGGACACCTCTGGACCACAACACCGCAGGGGGCATCTCTGCAACTGCTTTTGCAGCCCATCTGCATCAGCATTCTCTGATGGACACAGCAGGAAGCAGCAGCACTGCGGGATGCGATGTGACCTGGTTCAGCTGGTGGAGAACACGCTTGTGAGACTCTGCCTGCTACTGAGGAGCAAGATGGGATCCTGGGAAAGGGCAACAGGCTCCTGGCCGTGCAGCTGCACATCAGCATCTGTACAATACGCTGCAGTAAAGCAGCATGGAAAAACTGGGGGGAAGATTGACTGAAGCAACTGGGCAGGTTTATGACTGTTAATACCATGCCCAGCAATGGAAGCTAAAATAAGGGTAAATTAAATCCTAGATTATGTGGTATCAGGTGATGACTATCACGGTTAGAAGGAATTCTCCCTGCATTCCACATGCCTCACACAACTGCTTGGGAAACCTGCCTTGGGAGAGCATGGCTTCATTTCCCCCTGAAACACCAAGCACTGACCCATGCCAGCGACCAAGCAAAGCAGACCTAAACCCAGGGCTCGCTCTGCACAGCAGCTCTAGTCCTGCTGCATCCATTACAAGTCACTACAAACAGCCAGCTTTGGGAAGAGACACTGTGCTCACCTTCCAAAGGGTGACGGTCATTCTTTGGTAACTTGGGGGAGAGAGGAGCACTGTATGGAGGGGAATCTTGGGAATAGCGCTTTGTACCCCGGCCTGGTCCCTGCAGAGTGCCGTCTAAGGAACTGCTTCTGTCTAGGAAAAGAGAACAAGCCCTATTTAGGAGTGGAGACATGCTGGGAAATCCAGTCCTGCCAGAGTCACTCAGAACTCAGCGCATCACCAGCGCGGTCGCAGCCCGTTCCAGCTGCGATCCAGCGCCTCTGTCAGTGCTAACCACTTCATACTTTGCTTTGCAAGTCTGCTCAAAGGGTGGTGAGAAACCTAGCGAAGAATCTTAGCCACATCCTAACATATTTCACCCCAAATAACATCTCTGATTGACTCAATTCCATTTCTCCTCATTCTACCCCTTGGCTCGTCCTGCGCAACTCCTGCTCCTCCCCACTCTTCCCCTTTCAGACGTTTGTGAGCACTCACTGCTTGATTAAACTGGACTCAAATTTTCCATCCTTCCCCAAAGGGACCCCTCGAGAGCTGCCACTGCTGCTCCTCTCCAAGTGCTTCCCAACCCTGGGGCTCTCTGCATGAAGCACGGCACAGGACACCAGGCTGAGCTGTGAGATGCCCCTTTGTAGACGGCTGAAGGTTGCACAGTGTCAATGGGAGGATGAACACATCGAGAATGGGAGCACCAACACGGATGGGAACGGCAGCCAGGGAAGAGGTACAGAGGATGGCAGTCCATGACCTGCCTGCAGAAGACATGGTCAGCTGGGAAGCAATGGAAAGAGGTTACCTCCAGCCACTGCCTGCCTGCACGGGCCCCCAGTGCTGCTGGCTATCCCCTTCCATCTGCTCCAAGCATAGGCCACATGTGGGAGCCTGCAGTGTTGAAGGTGGATGAATACCAGGAGCTGGAGCAGCCCCAGCTGGTGGGGCAGGGCAGGATCGGTGCTGGAGGGGTGACAAACACAGTGGGGATTGACTGGGTCTGACACCAACGGGATGCATCACGCCAAACACAGAACGAAGGTACAGGGGGTGGGAAGCAGCACGGTCACAGTTCAGTTGACTAAAGAGAAGTACAGAGTAGGGAAAAATATCTGAATCCTTGAAGGAAATGAAAGCTTAAGCTGCTTATAGGGAGGCCCTAGGACTCCATATGGGTATCATCAATAAATCACTGTACCATTATACCTAAACTGTATTGTGTAACAGTACCTAAAGGGGCCAAAAGAAATCTGGAGAGGGGCTTTGGACAAGGACCTGCAGGGACAGGACAGGGGAATGGCTTTAACTGCCAGAGGGGAGACTGAGATGAGCTCTTAGGCACAAGTTCTTCCCTGTGAGGCTGCCGAGGCACAGGGTGCCCAGAGAAGCTGTGGCTGCCCCATCCCTGGCAGTGTTCAAGGCCAGGTTGGACACAGGCTTGGAGCAACTGCTCCAGTGGAAGGTGTCCCTGTCCATGGCAGGGGTTGGAACTGGAGGAGCTTTGAGGTCCCTTCAACCCAAACCAGACTATGAAGTTATCAGAAAGACAAACACCGCCCACAGGACCACTCCTTGAGGAAACATTTGGAGCCCAGGCTGAGAGAAGACACGAATGCTCTCTGGGTACCTCTAACTGTAAAACTGCACAGCCTCCTGCACCAGCCACCGAACCACAACAGAGGGTGATGCTTTTTAAAGGCTTGAGCAGGTTTTGGTTTGGGTTCATTTTAAAAGTCGTGTAAAGACAGAAGGTTGCAGCTCGGTGTAAATGCATGGCAGGATAACCCAAAGCAGGTCGGCAGCTGGGGCGTCCGATTTTAAAGGACAAGAAAATAAAGAAACGGAGACATACACAGAGCTGCCTCAGCAGTGATGATGGGAAAAAAGGAAACCACCTTCAGTTCAAAAGATGTCACAAACATCACAAATGTGTATCATCAATGAGGAAACAACCTGGGAGAAAAGGACCCCAAATCCAAGTAGGTAAGTGCTCACTTTGAGAAGGATGCTGAGACCAAGCAGATGATTTCCTGGGGAGGAAAAGGAGCTGCTCAGAGGAGCTGTACAGCCCACAGGATGGTGAGCACAGGGACAAAGGGAACATTTTAACTCATGCTGTCTTTTGACACAGTGCACAGGAAAAGGCAGGCCCACGTTTTCAGCTATAGAAGTAACAAGAGTGTGGCAATGAGTGAGAGGCAACTGTGAAGAAAGGTAAAGACTGAGAAAAAAGGGTCCTTGCTTGGAAAAGATGGGCGAGCTTTGAGGTGCATTTCACCACCTACCTTGGGAGGCTGGTGGGGAAGAAGAGAAGCACCTCTGCCCACGCCTGGGTTTGTGCTGCTGGACATCCTCAGCATCAGGATGGACACCTTCACAGTCAGTGAGCGTCTGCTCACCTCATCTCATCAAATCAAAGTCCAGGCTCCTTTAGGATGCTGTGATTTGCACTGGCTGCTCTGGTACCTGGTCCCCAGCTGCCGAGTGTGCCTACACAACCAGCAAGTGTCAATGCTTCGGTGATACCCACCAGTAAAGCAAATCAGTAAAACAAATCCCTCCCTTCACTTCCAGTCACAGCCACGCTGAACAAAGGGGCAGTGATAAAAGAAACAGGACAGGAACAAAAATATACACCCTTGACTAAGAAATGAAAGTCAAGTAACTGAATGCTTTCAAAGTGGGGATGTGAGGGTGCAGAGGAAGCCAAAATGTAACTTAAGAAAGAAGGTGCACGTGAAATCCTGAGTCTGCTGCAGCAGATTGTAACAGAACTCAATGAGGCGCTGCTGGAGTGACGGGAACCATGATGTGAGCACTTGAAAAGAAGGTGAAAAGATGATTTTGGTGGCAAAATACTGCCATCTGACCTCAGCAGTGCTCCAGCCCAGCTGAAGGAAAGGGTGAGGAAAACACTGCATATTACATGTGGCGCACGCATCACAGGAGACGAACCCAACAGCTTCCTTACCAAGGGAAAACAAGGGATCTATCCCACAAAGGAAGAATGATCAATCTCATTCACCTGGAACTCACCAAAGCATTCAATATGGAGAATCACCAGCTGAGACAGAGAGCATGGGCAATACCAGAAGCCTTGAACTGGCACAAACACTTGATGTTGAGGGGAGGAGCAGGCAGCAGAGCACTGAGCGAGAACATGAGGCTGGAGAGCACTTGCCAATGAATCTTCCTGAAGATCATCCTTGAGCTCAGTGTCTTTCAACATTTTCATTAATAACTTTGGCACAGATCTTAGAGAGTCGCTGACGGAAGCTGCTGATGCCTCCCCGCACCAGCCCAGATGAAACAGCATTTGAAATGATGCAGAAAATATCTATACAGTCTGGAGCTCCAGGCAGGAGGTGAATCCAAAGCAAAACACAGATGTGCACTTGAAGCACTGTCCCGTGAGCTGGGAACCTGCAGTTGACAGTAAGGGATGGTACGGACCAGGATGGGTTGATCATCACCTGCGACGAAAAGGGGCTTCCAGGGACATTTCTGGTGAACATGGAGGTGCCAGGGCTGCGGCACCAGGTCCACAGCAGCTCTTCCCCAGCGTGCTGAGTGCCGCTCTGGGCACTGCATGAAGTTTAACTCAAACCAATACCAGATGAGGAGAGCAGAGCCTTTCTTCCCAGGGCAGCCAAAAGGTGAGCTCCCCAGAAGGATGCAACTGCTCTCTAACTACTACAAGAAGAACCAAGTCAAGCTAAAGACAAGCAGACACAGACACCAAGTTGCCCAGAGTAAACCTGGGCTGGGAACTACAACATAGTTTCTAAAACTTCAGCAAACCCCCTCAGAGCAGCTCCAGTGGAAAAGAAAACCCAAACTCCAGAGTTCATTAAAGCAACACTGCACATTGTGGTGCCTGTAGTGACGGAACCCTAACTCAGAGGTCCAGAAGGTCTCTTCAGTCCTTCAGGCTCCCCGATGGCTCCAGATCAGATCTACCTGTTCACATCATCCCACAGCCTCTTCCCATTAACAGCAATCAACTTCCCATTTCCTCACAAACCTACTGTTTCCTGATGTACAACTTGATCTATTTCCCTTGCTTCCAAGGGTATTCCTTACTTAGCAGGGCAGAATCCCAGGATGCAGCTGACCTAAGGGCTGCTGCAGACCTCCCTTCTTCTGCCCCAAGCACATGCATGAATCCTCCACAGACCCACAGTAGTGCTCCTGTAAAGCCAGTTCTGGGGATTGAGCCCCCAGTCCTAACCAGTGACTGCTGGAAGAACCAGCCCCACTCAGGCACACGAGCACCTCCACTGCAGAGGGAACAAGGCAGGACACACAGAGCTGAGGATGAGACCAATCAACACTTGACGTGATTTAAGCTGATGTACAACCACATCCTCATTCTTCTATCACCAGCCCTAACCCCCATCAGAAGCCACTGGAATGTGCAGATAACAACATTTATCACCTTCTTACAGGTGCTTGAGAAAGCTGCTAGATGCTCAGATGCCCAACAACCCGAGACATCAGCATGAGCTACAGCACTAGGTGTTACCACTTCTCTGGACTGTGGTTAATCTTCCCTTAATCCCTGCACACACTCTAAGGACACATTCAGGAAGGAATGGCCTCAGTACCGTGTCATAACTGGTGCTCCAACTGAGCTGCCCTGGATTCTGACTTTGCTCTTTAAACCTTGCCACCCTTCCAGGCAGCCCAGCACAGACATCACTGACATCTCACGGGGCCTCGAAGCCATGTGTGGGAGCTCCAGGACCTTCCCCATCCAAGCCTGCTACCATGCCCAGAACCAGTCCTATCCCTCCAATTCTGGTTTTGCTCTATCTCATGACCACAGGATAATTCCCCACTGAAACACAGGGATTTCTTCTAACTGGGGGTTCCCTGGTAACCTCTAGTCCCAGGATCTAGATATGCTGTTCCTGTACTTGCCACAGCAGCCAACCCACTTCCTATAGCTCCTTTTCCTATAGCACAGCATAGCTCCCTGCTCCAGGCACTGCTGCTCCAGCCTGCAGGCAGCTCATGAGCCATGGAGGAAGCAGAGAACAGTCACTCCAAGGTCCTCTTTAGACTCTTGCTCATCTCCTCCCCAGAGCCTGGGTACTTTGTGAGTTGCAATGAAGCACTAGGCTGTGACCCTGAAGCTTCACCCTTAGCAGCTCCTCCTTTAACAGTTCTCCCTCAGTGTGTATCCTTTTATGCTTTTCTCATCAGAGCCTTCATTATCCAAAGGATTAACTTTGGAAAGCCCTCAAATAGCACAACATCTATTTGCTGACTTGGGGGCAGAAAGGTAGGGGAGGAACCAAGAAGAGGAGATCAGAACAAGATACTTGTCAGCTACTAAAGAGGGTGCAGACAGCTTTTAGCCTCTCCATGACCAGCATTCCTACAGTAGCAGCTCCCCCAGAGCCCCATGGCCAGCCTGGGGAGGCAGCTTCCACCCCAGAGGCTGCCACCACTACACAGCACTGGGGGGAAATCACTGGTCTTATTTTCCACCGCGTTTGCTTAAGAGCAATTCTGCAGCCTTATGATTTGTGTTGTGGCATGAAATACCCTGCCAGGGTGTGTTGCTTCTCCATGGTGAAAGGTGGCTCCTTTCCATGCCAAGGAAAACAAAGCCACCTATGCCTCTGACTGCTGAGCACGCCTCATCCCGGAATGGGCCATGCTCCCATCAAGGGATGGATGTGCTGTCTGCTGGCAGGGGATTCACAGCCAGCATGGAAAGTGCTCTGCTGGCTTTTAATTACATTCCTAATTACAGTTGACCCGCTGCATGTTATCGCTCTATGTCTCACAGAGTCTTTCACCTTAATTCCTAACTGGGTGAAGTCACTCTAATCAGATTACAGGAAGCAGGAAGGGCTGGGGGAACAAGGAGAGGAGGGAAGACATGGAGACAGCACGGATGAGCAGAAACCTACAGGCAGAGATGGAAATCAGACCCAGGGGCAGAAAATACAGCAACCTGAATCCTGCCCACAAAAAGAGCCCTGGGGGTGTGTGCATGACACCAGGTGTGATGCAGTGAACCCTGCAGAGAGGGCTCTGACACTCAGCCTGCCTCCTGAGATAAACTCTGGGTTAAGACAAGGGGCACCTGAGGCTCCCTACAATGCCAACCCCCCCCAGCTCCTACCTGGTAGATACCTGTCGTGGTCGTACTCGTGTGAGCGCTGCATGTGGCAGTTCTGAGTGAAAGGCTGGTTCCCAAAGAGGTTGTCACTGCGAAGATTGTGGCAGAGCTTCTCCAGGAAGCGGAGGACGTAGGTGATACTGTTTACTGCTGGCAGGTTCAGAGTGTGCTGTTCCCGATCAAACACAGCTGGAGACAGAAACAAACAGAGCCCAACACGTAAACCCCCAGCAAAGGCAGGAGGCTACGCCCAGGGCTGCACAGCCAGCTTCTGTATCTCAGCATCGCTGGTCTAGACTAGAGCAAACAAAAGCCACTGCCTTCCCCTGGCTGAGCACTGGGACAGGCTAAAACCAGTCTGCTGCACCCAGCAGCAGGGACGGGGCTGCAGTGCTGGGAAGCTTCGTTCCAGGGCATAAGAAGGCATTCCAAGAGGGGCCTGCATGCCCTGTGTCCAGGTAAACACGGGCTTAAAACAGGATGACACCCGGGGTACTGCCTGTCTCCGTGTCAGTGCTGACATTCCCTCCCGTTCTGCCTCCTCCTGGGGCTCGGGCAGTGCGGGGGTACGGAGGGCGAAGTGTTAATGCTGCTAAGGCTGATGGCAGGGCCACACTCTGCCTTCTCCAGCCCTTGTGCCCAGAGGCCACGCTAACTCCTCTGGGTCAGGCACCAGCTGCTGCTTCACTGGCACAGATGTTTGGCAAGAAAGAGAAGACAGAAATCTTCTGTCTGCCCTTGGCCCACGACTGCACCAGGCTTCAGGAGAGGCATCTTCCAACGAGTGAATTCTTGCAATGACATCTCCGAAGGCAAAGTGCTGCAGGCCAGTTCTCACCTGAGATGACCTCTCCCCCGTGGCCTTGTTTTAAGAAGGAGAAGACTGTTTTCTGATGATAAGCACAATCAATGCAGGCCTGTACTGCTTGCTGCAGGACAACAGAAGCTCGAGCAGGTCCAAAATGGTCCGGCAGCTGCTGAACTTTCTTCTTGTCTAGGTGGGGCCCAGTGCTGCCGTTCTTGTTCAAGTAAATGCAAACTGCCAAGATGAGAAACGTGTTTGCCATTAACCCACTCAAGAAAGCAAGAAACAGATGCCTAAAATCCAACATGAGAGACGCTGAGATCTTAAGACTGTCAAATCACTCGCAAAGGGGAATCCACCGCAACTGCCTGACTGCATCCTGACAGCAGAGCCACTTACAGACGGGAATCCAAGGTCTTCCTGCCTCTCACTCATCTTCCACACTGTCCCTGTCCCTCCTACACTCTCCCCTGCAGCCAGGCTCCCGAAGACAGGCTGCAAAGGGGTTTTTGTGCCAGCCAGGGAAGGTGGCTGTGATGACAAAGCAGATGAAGGAGTGCAGCCCCTGCTCTTTAGGGTCCTTTAGGCTCCTCTGAAAACTGGCCACTCACTCTGTGGAAATAGAGGGCTCAGCCATATCCAGTGCTTGACCAACCATACAAAAAGCAGTTTTGCACTAGGCTTTCCTGCCCAGATTCATCTTCAGTGCATCTCACAGCTGTAGCAAAGCATACACTCCGCACTGCCACTCCTGCTCCTCCCCTGCTGCCTCCTGTCCCTGTTTGCTTGGGCATCTTGAAGCTGAACACATCATGGCCACTGTTGCTCAGCAATTGTTCTGCATCCTGCTGCAGGGTCAGCAGCCATGCCTGGCACGATCTGGGAGAGCTCACACCCTGGGCCCACAAGAGATGTTGCACACCAAACTGCCTCTGGGCCTGATGGGCCATGAAAAGAGCCCTTTGAGAGCTGCAGAGTCACCATGAGCATGCAAGGAAAGGGGTCCCTGCACTGGAGAGATGGACTTGCAATCTGCTTACAGCTTCATCAGCTCCAAAACAGAGAGAGAAATAAACAGCTGATCTGAACTCCTGGGCTCCTTTTCCTCCTGACACACTCTCTCTCAGGCCAGCCTTTCAGGAATTGCAGTGGTTGCTGGTTACAAGTTTAGGAAGGAACAGGAGTATCTCAGGTGTGTCACTTTCTGACCAATGCAGCTCCTAATGTGGAGAATGTGGTTCAAGACCCTTACCTGTGGGAGCCTGCATGGCAGAGCTGGGGACTGTAGCAGCGTCCTGGGGCACAGTGCTTGTGTCTGGTTCAGGGGTACTGGTGGTTGGAGAGGTGGGTGCTGGGTTCAGCAATGTCCTAGGTTTCCTCTGCAGAAAAAGAGGAGATATTTCTCCTTTTATCCCTGCTCTCCTTTACTACCCATGACCACTACACTCTCTCCTCTGCATCCAACAGACAAGGCACTGTGGAACATGACACACTTCTGATGGTGATGACAGGGAGCCTGAAGAGCCTAGCAATCAGTATGTGTGCATTTTATACACCACAATCCTGACAAAATAACAAGCCCGAGACTCTCCACCTTTGCTTCACTCAGATCAGCTACAGACTAGCTACACATGATGGACCCAAGAGCTTATTCCACCGTTTGGCCATCCTGTCATGATCACAGCATCTGCCATGCTCCTTCACAGCTAATGCAGCTCCAAAGACAGAGTTTCTTGATGGAAATGATCTTCAGGACACAGACATTCTCTACAGCTCCGGGGCTGGACTCTGAGGGATACTCCCAGCCCACATACCCCTCTGGTCTCCTACTTGCTGCAGTCAGCCAGCCAGAGGCTGAGACAAACGTGCACAAACACACGCATGCACCATCCCATGGCAGAACTTGCAGCACCTGCGTTTCACCCGCCTGCGTCAGCATCAGCTTTTACCTTACTGCCAGGCTTGGGGCCTCTCTTTCTGGGGAATTTCAAAGGCTCCACTGACTTGGAGGGTGTAGGCATGGGGTGATGGATTAGCGCTTTGGTCGTTCGACCACGCTTCTTCCCTGTTTTGCGACGCCTTTGCCCTTGTTGATGCCCCAAACCAGTCTTTGTGCTACTGTGCATGCTAGGTTTCTCCGAGTTTACTTCGGAGGCAGGTAAAGGGCTCTTTGGAATCACAACTGAAATAAAAAGAGAAAAAGCAAATAGAATTAAATCAGGCGAGAATGAAAACAAGAGCAGCCTCCATCTTTATACAGCGTCACATGGGAAAACCTGGAGCGTACGCAGCGCCCTGGACGGAAGCTCCAGCTCTCCATGCCAGGATAAAAACCACAGGCACTGATCCTGCTCCAGCACTCGAGCTGTGGGACGTGGCTGCGCTGAGCTCCTGAAGGATCATGCTTTCAGCCATACCTTCTTCCTGAAAATAACTGGCACCTACACCTCTTCCTGCTGCGAGTGGTGACCTGCCAGCGACCACATAGAACGCATGGAAAGCATTCCTAGGGGAAGGATCAGTCAAGACCTGCCTGATAGTCCTAGAGCAGTGCTGTGCTGGAAATCCCCTCTTCCAAGGCAGAAATCACATTTGCTCTGCCTCTAAATTACCAGTGAAGGCAGTGCTGGTGCCAACTCCATCCCTGATGCCCTCAAGGACTGGAATCCTGGCCCTGAGTATCAGCTCATCTCAGCTGGATGTGCTGTCCTGCTCCTCTCCCACACAGCCAGAGGTAAGGAGGTGCCAGCACAGGGTCTGCTCCTTCTTGGTTCCCGTGCTTGCCACGACAAAACCAGGTTTCTGGTCCACAGATGCCCTGAATTCGGTCATTCAGCTCTCCCAAGTCTTGCTGAAGGCTGCAGGCGAGCTGGCCCAGCCCAGCGCACCGAATTCCCTTTAGATTAGAGCTCCTCCTAAAAGGAAACCAACCCAAACCCTCCCAGGTTTTGAAACATGCCCAGTGAGCATCAGGATGTCTTGTTTCTCCAAGCTGGAAACCTCACTGTGTATTCAACGTGGGGGCTCTGAATGTCATAAACCCCCACTTTTAAAGCAAGGTCTTTATAGTGAAGGAGAAAATCTCAGCCAAGGAAGCAGAGTGCAGTGAAAGGCTGACACCAGGATGGCATCAGGTTGATACAGAGCCCTGATGGCAGCACAACTGTGGGTATGGAAAGAGACTGTGAAGGTTTTTCTAAGCAGGGTTTATGAGCACTGACTGGGAGCAGCGACTCCCTCCCTTGGCACAGAGACTCAGTTTGCTGCCTACAGCTCAGGAGCAGCAGACAGAGCTGGGTGCAGCTTTCCAGGGCCTGGAGAAGGTCGGTGGGCTGCGAGGTGACAGCAGTGAGCCAGCCCAGAGGCAGGAGACACTGCAGGGATGGGGCAGCGAATGGAGGGCTCTGTTACCTGCTTCACTGCCAACCAAAGTGCAGCCCAAGCGGATGGCACGGCTGCTATGGGGAGGTGTGTATAAGGTTATGTATAAGGTTATGTATGAGGTCCCATCAGGGGCAGCTCATTTTGGCCTTATGTGAATGAGCCACTGGAGGTGGAGGATCCTGCTTTGCTGTACAGGTCTGACTCCAGCTCTGACCCTGTGCTCTCCACAGGGCGTGAACCTGGCTGCCAGGTCTGAGGAAACCTGAGCAAGAGTTCCTTTGGGCACCTCCAAACCAGGCCAGGTGTTACCTGACAAACTCCATGTGGGCTGACACGCTGGGCAGGCACAACTCCAGGCCCCCAGGAGCCCCCAGGACTCCCAGCCTCCAGCTACGTGGGCATTCCTGTCTTGGGATGTGCCAAGGGGTAGGAGAGCACTGAGCTGAGCCCAGGATGCCAGCTCATGGTCACAGCAAGGCCACTGCGCCAGAGCATGGTTAGGACACAGAGATCACCTGGTGCTGCAGAGAAGGGCCAGGAACCCTCTTCCTCGTGTGGCTGCCATCAACCACTGCCACCAGCAAACCTGGTGTATGCCTCCATGTGCTGTATGGGATGGAGAACTCTGCTGTCCCTGCCCTGTCATACCAAGCTCCTGGGGGCTGCAATGAGTAACCTGCACTAACAGCGAAGTGCAGAATGTCCTCAGGTGGTTTACAGCCATCCTAACCTCACCTTGCACCCGTGCAAACAACAGGGTGCAGAACAGCAACCGGCCCTGTTCCGCTTGTCAGGGGGGGCAGGGGGAGGTTTCTGGTGCCTTCAGTTTCCTGGTTCAATTTTATTTCCAAGTGCATTAGTGTTCAATATCAGATCACAGAACAGTCAGCACTGGAAGGGACCTTAAAGCTCCTCCAGCTCCATCCCCTGCCAAGGGCAGGGACACCTTCCACTGGAGCAGTTGCTCCAAGCCCCTGTGTCCAACCCGGCCTTGAGCACTGCAGGGATGGG
>JAOEHY010010001.1:0-29040 GCA_025447955.1 Psilopsiagon aurifrons
TGGTTTAGTGGGAGGTGTCCCTGCCCATGGCAGGGGGGTTGGAACTAGATGATCTTAAGGTCCTTTCCAACACTAACCATTTTATGATCACTGTTGACTGGTCAATGAGGAAAGGCATTAGATCTTGGTCCTCTGGTTTGGTTTGGTGGTGCTGAATTCCTATTCTGTTACAAAAACCTATGGCTGAGTTTCTTCAACAGCAGGAGGCCTGGAGAGGCTTTGCTGGAAGCTTAGCTGCCTTTCATGCGGAGCAGAGGGTACCTTCCTGGTTGATTGGACACCAGAGTTTATAGCTTATTGCCATAACATCAGAAGCCTAATTCTAAAATGAGCTCTGAAGGGCCAACACAGCTGTCTTGAATTCAGGGAGACTTCCTGGTTCTTGGAATTTGGAAGTTTGAGAGAGTGACCAAGCAGTTGGTTGAATCCATACACCTTTGTAGTTTTTGCTTGTGGTTTTTTTTCTGGCACATTTTCTTCTCAAAATTGGCCTAGATTATTATTTTTCTTACACTTTTTACAACTTAATTTTTTCTGCCTGAGAAGACTGGTGTTAGGCTTGTTAATAAAATGCTTTGAAAATATCCAGGGTTTTTTGTGATTGAAATTGACAGTTTTATATAGAAATTTTTGCACAGTGGAGAGAAGTTTGGGTTTGGCCCTGGTGGATGCAGAGGGAAGCCCTGATATAACCCTGGGATCTGAACATGTGACTTAATGTCCTGGAGAGTGAAAAGGAAATGCATTAAAAGCCTTTAGGTTCAGTTTTAATACTCCTGCGTCCTCAGAGAGGATAGTGCCCTTGCAAGCAAGCAGGGAAAGACGACCACGTGCTACTTTTGAACAGACCACTGTTTCCCCTCCTGGATCAGCATGCTTGGGAGCAGGCAGAGCATCTGTTCAGAGAGGTGGTCAGCACATCCTCCTTGAAATCAGGAGCTGGGCACAATCCAAAATAACCCTGGGAGATTTGTTACTGTTCTGAAGTGTTCCATGTGGGACGTTCTCGTACCAAGCAGGTGTGGAACTATCCCTGGGGATTTTGTGCTTCTTTTTCTAACTAGGATAAGGTCTGTCCTCCCTGGAGAGTGCCTCTCCAAACTGAGGACTGCTGATGGAAGTCTCCTTTTAAATCAGGAAGTAGAAAAGATGTAGTTTTCACTGATCTTATTTTGAGCAAGTAGTTCCTTTAAACAGCATTAAGTGGAGTTTGCCATTTGCTGATAGTGCATCATTTGAAGCTGTTTCTCTTGCATTAGTTAAGCTGGATATATCTGGATATCTGTCCTTTGCAGTTACAAACTAAGCTTGTTCTGCATATCGCCACCAGCTATCAGTACATGTGCTATTACCCCTGTGCTCTCCATCTCAAACAGAATGACTTAAAATTCATGCCCTGACCTGCATTAGCAGTTTGGTATGGATTTGGAAATGGAAGTACGCATGATGCTTAGCTCATACGTGGCAGTTTTTCTCTCATAAAATGTAATTTATAATTGAAAGTATAAAAGTTAATTACAGCTGTTAATATCTTTCTGAGTTATGAAATACGTTGTGTTAGCACATGATCCAGGCAAGAAAATGCAGGACAAAGCTATATGCACTGCGCTATAATAACACCCTATAAATTGTGCAAGGTTGTTTCAGTAAGACTCTATAATATCTATATATTAAAAATGCCATTGAGACTGTGTCTTTTGATAAATCCAGGTAATAAAGCTAGAAGAAGATACTGCTGGAAAGCTGTATACTCTTCCCTACAAATCATTTAGCATTTCACTGCTTTCCAGAAGATGGTTAAAATCAGCATTTAAACTGGTAGTAATTTTTATATTAATTTGGAATTATTTATTTTGTTTATAGACCAAAGCAGTGGATGAAGAGAAAAATGCTGACAAACAAGAATTTAACTTTGAAAAAGTAAGTCAGGAGGGCCTGTCTAATCTCTCTATTTTAGTATGCAGGTATATGTATTTGTATCCTTGGAGAAGCTATGAAGGGACTTAATGTCCTTTCTTTCTGGTCTTTCAATGAGAATTTGAGGAGGATCATTGTATGTTAGTTGTAAAAAGCTGTGCAACTACCTATAATGTTTAGCGGAGCTCTTTCAGGCCATGGTGTTAATTTTGGATTTCTGATCTCATGTGAGAGGGGACAAAATTGTATTTGCAATTTTGAAAGAGCAGATGAGTTTTTTTCTGTTTATCTTTCTAGTCTCATCTGTTCTGATGTGAATGCATTGTCCTTTTTAGTGATTTGTTTACAGATCTGTGCAAGTTGCTTTAGATGCCTGATCTCTGCTGAGGGACATGCTGTGATCCAGTGAAATCTCTCACGGAGTTTCTGTATGGAGCTCTGTACTGCTAAGAGCAGCGGGGATTTAACCACTGTCTTTAAAAAGATAATGAATTCACGACTGGTTTTGCCAGGATATTCTTGTGCAGTGTCAGCTATATGTATGTGCGTAGTCAAACCACTTCACCCTCTGCCCATCTATGTTTCTCACTGATTAAGTGCTCTGCAGCCAAGGAATGAGGGCATTGTGTAAATGTTGGGTGCTGTGGGTAGAGCGTTTCATTGTTCTTTGTGCAGTACTATATAATTTATTTTTATATGGAGGAGATCCATTCCATGTTACTTTATGTAAAACAAAAATGGAAAATTGTCCTCCTGACAGTCCTCACCACCCAGAGATTAGATAGACAGTGGTTAACTGTTCTACAGTACAGCTTTAAATTTAAATTCAGTTGTATTTTATAGTCCACTGATTTCAGTTATTAGAGCTCCTTTGGGAGTATGACCTTGTTGTGGTCTGTCAAGTGTTATTTTACAACAAGTTGGACAGACTATGAAGTGCCTGCAATTTTCTATGATGTTTTAGGCTCGTCTGGAAGTGCACAAGTTTGGAATAACTGGGTACAAGAAGCAGGAACAACGCGTATGGGAACAGGAGCGTGCTATCATGCTGGGAGCCAAGGTAATTGTCACTCAGTTTGTGCTGTCACCCAGGTGTTACAGGGCAGGAAAGCAGTAAAAGCACTAGAGAGGTTTGCCACTATTTGTTTGAAACACAAGATCCCCTGCCCTGACCCTTCTTATACTCCATCCTTACTTCTGTATTTTCTATTCTGTCTTGTCTACTTTATGTAGATGTTTGGAAAATGAGTGTGGTGGTGTTATCAGAGATGTTGTATAGATGAAATATGACTGATGGGGCAGAAACCAGCAGTTAGTGACTTTTTTTTATTATCTCTATTTTTTTAATCGGGTCGTTCAGGACTGAATTGTTGAAGGGAGGGGATTGCTCTTTAAAGCTTCACTCTTCCGTTGACTTAAAGATGGGAGAACTTTCCAATTTTGTTTATCATCAGTGGTGTAAAAGAAAAAATAAAGTGGTAGGGTTTCTTGGGGGTGGCGGGTATAGGTTTTCTTTCTAGTTCAGTGTGTTATGTGGGAGCTTTGTAGGACTGCTATAAAGCATAAACATCCCTCTTTACTGTCTCTGTGTGTCTGACTTGCATCCCTTAGTCCCTTCTTCTCACTCAAAAGGAAATAAACCATTTCTAATGTTCTACCACCACCATGTGAAGAGTATTGTCCATGCAAGCGTGTGAATACTTTTTGAACCTATTTGAAAATTTCATCAGTGGTATCCCTCCCACTCTTTATTACAGCCCCCCAAAAAGGAACATTGGAACTACAAGACTTACCAAAAGAAAATGAAAGAGGAAAAACCAGCAAAGGATGACGATAAGGGAAAGGTTGGTGTTATATTTTCTGCGTAAAAAGGCAGCATGTAAGAACTAGTCCAAGACCCTGACAGATAACGCCTCAGGTGCAGGAGGAGTGCCTGAGCTTGACACTGGCTGCTCCCCATGGAGTGGGTTCTGGGCTCCAGCAAGACTAATCTCATTAGTAAAAGCTGACTGTGTGCAGTGTGAAAGCCATGGAGTTCAGCTTGTGTTGTGGTGGGTTTCACTGCTTAATCCTTTGAGGCTGATAGGCTGATGAGACAAAATCACCAGTTGTTGGTTTGTTGTTTGTTTTTTTTTCTCTTGCCTCTTAAGGGGGAAAATGTGGCCTTCAATTAAAGTTTTTTGCGTGTTGTCTCACCACAAAAGCAGCTGAAGATCTGTCTCTCTGTGTCAGCACAATTAAATCTAGGATCTTGTTCATTGTTTAAAGCAAGGATGAGATTTCTGTTGCATCTGTTCTCTAATATGGCCCATCTGGCTCTGAATCTACTCCCTGCCTCTCCATAGAGCCTTCTCATGTAGGTGAGAGCAGAATGTGGGGCGAGTAATTGCTCTATCAGCCTGTTCCATGCCACCTAGGGGACCTGCTTCTCCTCTGTCATGTGGCTCAAAATGCATCCAGTTCATGACCAGACATTGTTAAACCCTATTATTTGACAGGTATGCTCAGTCAGGTGACAAGACACACCTGCCAGGGAGCAGGTCCATCTTTTGACCCAATGATATGTCACATACCCAAGCAGCAAACCTCTTTCCTCACATGGAAGGGGCAGCATGTTAGTCATGAGGGGGCTGTACTTTCCATAAGGTGACAGGAAGGGCTCTGGGCACTCCTAGCAGTGTGTTTGTAAAGTGTTGCATCACTTGGCCTATCAGAAATTCTCCCAACCTGCTTTAAATGTCTGCTGCTCCATGATGCAAAGGCTACCAACTATGTGTTTTCTGTGCAGATGGTTGTTTAGCCAATATGCTCTGTTCCTTTTCCATTAAAATATGTGTCTTTAAAAGCAGGAACATAAGGGTGATTCTCTTAAGAAGAAGAAGAAAGAACAGAAGGAGAGGTGAGCCACGTGGTTAAAAATAACTTGCTTTTGTATAGCCTCCCCAGTGTATTTTCGTAATGTAACTATGCACAGTCTTATACCAGAAGTCATGCAGATCACAGTGGAAGGAACTTCTCCAGCTGCAGAAGGACTCAGTCACAAAATGGTGGTGTCTTCAGAGTTTCAGAGGCTTTAGTTATGCAGCTTAACTGAAAATATATCAGTTCTGTGCCAACATGCCTAAGACTGCAGCCAGAGGTGAGATGGATGGAAATCCCTGAGTGCAGACCCAGGGTATGCCACTTATGCAGAGCATTCGCCCTGAGAGTTAATTTGTGCAAAACACAAGCTACAGTATACAGAGGCTTGAAAAGTGAAGTGACATTCTTAGTCGTAGTGTAGCAGGTTCACTGAAATGCACTCTTCTTGCTCTTTCCAAGAGTCTTTGTGTTTCTAAGCTCTTTAAAATATCAGTCACTTGGTAATGCGCTGCAAATGTTGAATGTCTGTGCAGTCAATAAATATTCTGGGGTCATTACTTGCTATGGTGTGATATTCCGTAATACCAAACACTGATTGCTTGAATATTTTTCACCATGCTAAGAGTTTTCATGAGTTTCTCTTGTTTCTCATACTACTTTGTTGTTGTTATTGTTTTCCTCCTGTTTCAGGAAGGCCAAAAGGAAGAAATCAGTGCCTAGCATTTGGCCTGCAGGACAAGTTGGAAAATTCAGAGATGGGACCTTGATTCTGCAAAGCCGTGATATAAAGAAGATTAAATCATCTAAATTTATCAAATGAACTTATAATACAGAGTAAAATGGACAATATGCATAAGAGAGAATTCACATTGCTACTAACACAGACTTATTAAATCTCTCGCCTTCCCACTATTTTTTACCTTATTTGTTGTTACAGAGTTTTCTATGTTCCATTCTTCTTTGGGAAGAATATGAGAATGTACCATTTTATAAATAAAAATAAGACTTTTTGTTAAGAATGTAACACAGGCTATTTTTATTAGTCAATACATGCTAAAGAAAGCATTCCACTTTCCAGAATCACAGTATTGACTGCAAGTAAAATATTCGTCTAATCCATTAATTAATGGATTGAAATATATAGCTCTTTGCTTTCATCTGGAAAAAGTACAGAAAAATCAATACCTTACTTGCTCTGAACCTGAAGAGGGTATTGTCAAGCATTTATCAGGCATATATCTGTGTCTGTATCTTTACAGATTGTGTAGTGGATAGTGGAACTGCTCAACATTTTTCTTGTCCAGCAAATGCTCTTAACAGTTCGCAAATTTTCTGCTTTGGAATGAAAATGAGATTTTTTTCTGAAGTTCTGTGCCAGGTAGAGTTCCAGACTCAACTTGTACATCTCTGCAGAGATCTCTAAATGAGCACTGTTTCAAATGGTGGTGGTGTGGCTTGGTTGGTTTGGTTTTGAAAATGAGATTATGCAAGACTGAACCAAATGAGGCATAGATCCTCAGTAGCTTCTGGTTGTTCATGCTTAGCTCAAGTTTGTTTTGATCAGTGTTCCCATGCCTCATAAGGCTTTTCTGTGAAATCTTTGTTAAAACTGAAGTTTGGATTTCAGATTTGGTATTTCTGAAATAACTGTTTTGTCCTTAGTAGCTATTTTTTGTTTCTTTGCTTTCGAGGTTGTGTTTCCGTTAGAAATGACAGTGGTTAGTAGCCTTCCAAAATGTCCTCTTAACCGCCCTCATAGTGAAGAATTTCTTTCTAGTATTTAATGTAAATCTACTCTCTTCCAGTTTAAAGCCAATATCCCTTGCTCTATCACTCCATGCCCTTGTGAAAAGTCCCTCTCCAGATTTCTTGTAGACTCCCTCTAGGTACTGTAAGGCTGCTATAAGGTCTCCCCTGAGCCTTCTGCAGGCTGAACAAACACAATTTGAAGCCTGTCTTCATAGGAGAAGTGCTCCAGCACTCTGAAGCGGGTATATATGAGAGGGAAAACAGCCATTGCTGGAGAAACATCTTCTAGGTACATTGGTGAAATTTGGTGACCCTTGCAGCCTGGGGAAGCAAGGCATGCTTCCTGGCTGCTGCCTGGGAGCCCAGGTAAGATGGACTCTAACCCTTGTGTGGGCAGCAAGGTCTGTGCTAGCTTGCAGGAAGGAAGACAGCAGCATGATCCTCTCCCCCAACAGCAGCATTGGAGGCTGCCCCCTTCATAGGATACGGATGTATTCTGGGGTAGGGAGAGCCACACCACAAAAAGGGGTGTTTTCTGTACACTGCTTCCTGCACACCTTCCACCTTACTCTCAGGTCCTGAGAAGTGCCTTGCCAGCACAGAGGGGATTAAGAGGAGGGAGACAGCCTGGGGAGAAAAAGAGCTGGGTAAAAAATTAAAGGGAGTGTTTCTGGAGCCACGTGGGAAGAGGGCTGTGCAGAGTTTGGTGCTAGATACTGTTATCACGTTCCATAATTGCATAATTTGATTTATTACTGGTTGCAGATTCAAACCAAAATTAACAATCCTATCCAGTTACTGGCTTAGAGAAATACTACATCATAATTGCGTGTGAAGGTGTAATCACTAAGCACAATTGAGTACTATCAAGACCTGTTGAGGCAACAGATGGGCTTTGGGTGTTGTGGGATAACCTGTATTTTTTAATGCCTGGTTAATCCTTGAGCCTGTGTTTTCACTGCTTGCTTCTAGATAAAGTTTTGTTCAGCTGGCTTGGGGTATAACATGCTGTGGGAGTTTATGTCCTCAATCAGCTCTGGTGACTTAAATGATTCACTTTCCACCTCCACAGCTCCCAGAAGCTATTTAGGTGTGAAATTTGGTCAGAATGAAGTGTCCTATTTTTGCAGTCTCAAGCTTTTAAGCTGTGTTAAAGAAGAGTTGAAAAAAAAACCAGTTCTTATAATAAAAGTTTGAAAACTGCAATGCGGAGCTGACAGTGGGGCATGAAAGCTTGGAGGCGAGGGGGGAAATAAAAGCTTATTCAAATGTTGTATTTTCTCATTTAACATTGGTGTGTGTGCATTACAAAAGGTGTCTCTTACAGGGTGATAGGTTGGGGTTTTTTATATCAAATCCCCAGAGTGCTCAGGTAAACTTGGTACCAGCAGACCTATTTTGTTACTAGATGGATTAACAAAAATAAGAACAGTAGACACTTGGCAAACAAACTGTTGAGAACCTGTTATGCACCTACTGTTTCTTTGGACTGGTGTGTGTTATTAATTAACAGGGTATGAAATGCATGTTCAGGCAGCAAGCTGCGTTGCTTTTGGAGCATGTACTGATAGATTAAAGCCTGTGTTGACTGAGTAACTGATTAGAGGTGAGGGAGAGCAGGGATCGTCTTATTTAGCCCTCTATCTGCAGCTGAATAGAGGAATGGGGGATATAGGAAGAATATCTGGTGTCTTTCACATGCCTTTTCCTGTGACAGTTTTATTACTGTTTCCCCATATGCTAAAATCATTCTGATTATCTTTCCTCCCAGTAAAACCCGTTGACATGAAGGAGTTGATACCAAGTTGTTGTCTCTTGTAGGAAGACATAAAAAAAAAGGCCATGATGGATGGCATCTCCACATTCTTGTCTGCACTTACTCCTGATTGTTTTGGCCAAGTTTCTGTTTCCTCACCCTGGTGCTGCTGTAGTGTGTTGGCATGTTTTAGTCTGCTTTATTAACAGACATTTATGAAGGTTGCAGAGCTCTGATGAGTGACTTTTAGCAGAGGTGAGTGTGCTGCCTCTAGCATTGCTCAGTACCTCACAAGGCATCTGCTTGATAGAGGTGTGCAGCTCCAAGATGATATGTCATGTTAAATTATCTCACAAAGTTTTATCTTTCCTGCCCTGACAAGCTTTCTGTCCAGTCTGACTTTTACATTCATCTGAAGGCCTTTCCACTCAGTCACAGTTATTTCCAGACTTTGCTTACTCCAGCATCAAAAATTTCTGGAGACTGGGAAATCACCTGAAGTGCCTAACATGGGTTGGAGCTAAATAACACATCCCCGGGTACTCTATAACCAACATGAGCCAGAGTTAATGGAGTGATCCTGAGCAAGAGAGGTGTTCCGTATGTTGGAAGCTGAGGCATGAGGATTGCTCAAAGGGAGGACTCTTGGCTTTCTCCAGCTACCAGATTATTCTAGACTGTGGTAACAAAGCAGGTATCGACAGTTATGCCTGCATCGTACAGAAGAGCCTCATCTACATTATGGCATAATGTTCTTTGTTAGTAATTTTGTAATAATAAAGAAGGTACTGATGCTAAATTTGTTGGCAATGTTTTAAGAATTTATTTAGAAACTGTAAAACAGCATAAACTCATAAGTCAGGTTTTCCAAAAGGGTAATAATAATCATAACAGTACACAAAGTTTTAGTTGGACCAAAAGACAAAAAGCAGTTTGTTTCTAATTCAAAAAATACAAACGTTTGCTACAGGTACAAAATTATAAAAAGTTTGTATTTTCCTCTTGATCTGGTGACAGACACATGCAGCAGAGATGTATATTTCACCAGCTCCAAATTCATATAAGCAATGGGAAATGATGATAAAGAAAGAAACATCGTGGCGAAAAAGAAAACACAGGAACAACTTCTCATCTTTCGTTTAACCAGAAGTAAACACCGTTATCTTAGTCCTTCACACGTTTTTGGTTGCCAACATTTAAATTAGTGTTGTTCATGCTTCATGTAACAATCAGAAATAACAGCAGGTTTACCTCATGCATTTATTTTTAATATTCATCACATAATTCTTCTCACCATGCTACCTAGAAAAGTTAGTGCTTTTATTGACAACATTTAAGGGAGTTGAAGGATGAAGGAACGCAATCAGGATCCAGGAATATTTCTATCTACTGTTTCATAGGAAAATGTCAGAAATATCCAATTAGCATTAAAAATAATTTTGTAATGAATTCTGCTTGGATCTGTATGCAATAACAAATGTAACAAAAAAGTCACTTTTAACAGAAGGGGGAAATGCTGCTGAGTGCCTCTGTCAGTAAAACACACTCCTATCCCCTCTATTGTGCAAAGATTCAGAAGCCCCACACCTCTAGTTCATGTGGCTTGCATACGGGCTTCTGCATGTAAGAAGACCAAGTGTGTCTTAATTGTGATGGATTTGTGCTTCAGGCTGTCACTCCAGCCAGTTGTGTGCGTGCACACAGTGTTCAGTAGTGCTGGGCAGAGGAACCACCAGAAATGTTGCCAGTAAAAACCAGAAGCAGCTCACTTTTTCATTAAAAAAAGAAAAAGACAGACTCTCCATCTCTGCTTGGTAATTCTCAGTGGTAAGTGCCCTTCATACCTGCAATGTGGTTGACTTGTTACCATAACCTGTTGGACTTCAAACTGTAATCTCCCTTCCAAAGCTGATCTAGCCAAGATGCTTGGGGTTTTCATATTATCTCACCTGGTTCAAAGTTGAATCCCTGACTTTGCCATTTAAGCAGAATGCTGCAAAGCTGGTCTAATTAGGTCTAATGACTCTCTTTCCTCATCTTTCTGTTTGTGAGCACAGGATGTACTAGATGGCACCAGAAAGCTACCAGATTGTTGGTACTTTGCATCTCTTCTCACAGGAGTAATCGGAATTGCGGTCCAGAAATGCACCACCTCTTGTCGGCAGTTGCAATCAGTGTTTTTCATACGGTAGTACTGGCAGCTTAGCCTTGATCTCATCTCTCTCTTACCTCGTTTAAGAAATATTATTATGTAAGAAAGAAACAAAAAGCTGCATCTCACATTTCTCCTTGCTCTAGAACGATTCAGAAACCAGAGTATGGGGTGCTCTCTGGCATCTTTACTAACTAGACTTGGGGGGGGGAAGAAAATATATATATAAAACACAGCACTATGACAGAACTCTATCACCAGCCAAGAACAAACTACGGCAGTACACTATCATAGCATTATTTACAACATGATGGAACATTATACATATAATAAATTACATTTAATACTTTTCCTCTTAAACTGATCTACATAAGCTTAAGCTTTTATTTTGGGGTTTGGGGTTTTTTTAGTCCTATATATTTTCCCTTACGTATCTTAACTGAATAGGCAAGCATAAGAGGTGACAATGCTGTTTGCCTGCCTTTTCTATGATTTTAGAAGCCAGATTGCTTTCAAATTCATGACACATCACAGAGTGCTACTCTTCTCACTGACATCTGTTTTATAGCACATACCTTTCCATAGCAGTAGTAAGGGATTGTCAACTAAGCTTGTGCTCATATTTACATCAAGTCTTAGTAAGAGATCATCTTGTGAGCTGTTTTTGAGTTTGACAAGGGAAAAGAAGGGAGTGGAAGTAGTGTAGGATTGCACACCTTGGGAAATCTGACAGTGCTCCTGTTCCACACATCTGATTGTTCCCACTAAAATTAGCAGAGAAATCGGCAGCTGAAAGAGCCAGGAAGAAGGCTCACAAAGGGTAAGGTTGGGGATCAGGGGGTAGATAAAAACTAAGAGTCCCTTGTTGCTTTGCTGGACAGGAAGTTTGCTTGCTGTATGTATATAGCAGCTTTGCAGAGGATCCAGATTGGTGTATGCAGAAGTCAAATGTTACATTTATCAGAAAAGGGCTCTTTTCGTTGTGATTTGGGTTTTTTGTTTTTAAACATTAAGTCAATTTACAGCTACCTTGTGTGGGCATTGTACCGTAGTTGATGAGAATCACTGCAGTACAAAAGGCTCTGCTCTCCCACTTCTCAGGAACAGCCTGCCTTTAGGAGCAGAAGTCCTGTGATAAGCAGCTCTGTGCAGGACAAGGTGACAGAAGAGCTTAGAGTCCCAAAGAGCTGCACAAATATCCCAAGGAATCAAAAGCAAGCAAGAGCATAGAAAGTGTTCCCCCTGGGGATCTATGCCACTCTTCAGGCCCCTGGGTTCTCCCTGGACAGTCAGCAACAAGGTTCCTGCAAGGACCATAGTGCAAAAGGCTGAGTCCCTCCTAAAGAAGGGATTTGGAGGAAACAAAAACTGGCATAAGAGATGCTGTAGATGAAGAGCATGCAAATTGCTGGGTTTATAAGAGAGACACCTCTGAGGAGTTACCTGCAGAGAAGCAATCTACCTCCAGCCTGAGTGCAGGTGGGAGTGCCCCAGTTCTTCACTAGATACTGTTCCACATAGGGAAAACTCTGCTCTGCTTATGTTCACATGGCCAATGCCATCTGGATGCTTTGCATAAATATTTATGTGTGGAGTCATTCGTTTTCTAGAGTAATTCTAACTACTTAAACATTATTTCTGTTAATCAAACTGTCAAAATGTATCCAGCTGAAGTCACGAGACTACACTCTATTGGGGTAATCAGTTCATTGCTATGAGCCATGTCAAAACCAAGTCCTTGAATGTGTACAAAACGAACACATACAACCACTTTGTTTAGGTTTTGACTTGGGCTAAATTATTCTTGCTAATGCAGGTTACCTACTACTAAATGAATTCCTTTTATTTTAAGTGCATTTCTCCTAGGTTAAAAGAAGACTAATGGTAGCTAGTCTGCATCATACTTTTATGAACATGTACAGCATAATAAATGAGCTTCTCCACAGCTCTGAAGCATATCTCTACCTACTGTCCATACTTCCACTAGGAATTAGTAACCTGTATCACTCACTGTGTTCTCCCCAAAGTATAACATACCAGGAACCAATACCGAAGCAGCTATGAAAGCCAAAACCGAGTACTGCAAATATTCCTAAAACCCATCCAGAATTAAATTTCAACATCTGGCAGTGGTTGAACATTGGAAAGATTCATTTGATTTTCCTTCACAGAAGTTGGGAGTAAAGACACAGGTTCAGTCCCAAACCAAACAGTGCCTTTTTGTTTCTAATACCAGTGGAGTGCCCTTTGCATTAAAATTATCATGGGATGTTTCCCAATATAAAAATCTATATGCAAGTTATGTACAGTATTCCCATACACTGCTCTGACTGACAATACTCAAAGCCAATGCCATGATTACAACTTTAATGTTCATAGAAGAGCACACTCAAGAGGAAATTTGGGGTCTGTTAGCGTTCTAGCTGAGGTAGGTTAAAACAGACCCACTAATTAGAAAATCCTGCACAAGTTCACATGATGCTAAACAAAACCGAACATCATAACACAGTCAATCTCTGCTATTCTTCAAGAAACCAAGATGAGCACAGCACAGTAATTCCAATGTCTACAAGTTTACTAATACAATCTGTTCCAGACTTTGAAGAAAGTACTGTTGCTTTCCCACTTAAAAGCTTATGATGTTATTTTTTCCCATCATTGGTTACATTTCCTATTTCAGTCTTGACATCACTGAAGGTACACTGCTTTCTGCAGGAGAGGAGGGCTACAGGATGCTCAGTTAATTACATGCAGCATGATGGCAGAGTGCTTTTTTGCCTGTGCAATAGGCTGGGACTGTTTCATTCTGGGCTGCTTCCCTCCTGCTCCACTTACATACGTTAGCTGGGTTTAGAGGAAAAGCACACGCACAAATCAGTATGTTATCTTACAACAGCAAGCAGGTGATAGTGCCATGGCAGGGGGTACTGTTCCCATAAGTCAGACTCCAGCTTTCACAGGCAGCATCTAGAACGGCTGCTTGTTTTCATGGGTGATCCAGACACAGGCAAGTCTTGCAAAAGATTTACGTCCCAGTGCAGAAAAATTCTTAGGGACGCATTTCACAATAATGCTGCGAATCTATCTCACTCAGGTGCTTCATTAAGCAAGATATTAATTAGCTCGCACTAATCTAATAGAAAATTAAGGCTTGTGATCCAAAAGCTACATTGGAACTACAGTTGCCCAGGGCCTATCAAGGCTGGAAAGTAGCATTTCCGTACATGGGACACCTTGCACACGCCATATTTAAGTAAATCTCTTATGAATTCAATTGAAAGGCCTTGCAATGTTTTTTGAGAGTTGTGCTTATAACCACGATGAGATCGTCTGTATGCGATAGTCTCCACTATCACACCTAAATATCAAACACTAAAATGTATCAATGCTATTTTTCTCTCTACTTTTTGTACCTGAATTCTGCCTGTATCGTGGTGTTCGTTAAAATGAGCACTACTATTACATGGCAGTGTTTGGAAACCAAGCTTATTATTGTTAAAGATAATAAGCTCTGCCACTGAATTGTAGGGGGATGTTATCCCATAGCTTACTGCAGCCTAGAGCCAGAAAGAATAATTAATGGTCATCTGAGCCCCTGAATGTAACTGACATCTAGGAATTTTTGAGCATGCAGTTTCCACTTCAGCTGTCAAAACATTCTTTCTTGATTTAAGGACTTCAGGTGGCAAGGGAATCCAGTTCACCTACTGGCAAATTGCTCCAACAGCCATCCACCCTCAGTTTAGTCTTACACATTTTTTCCAGCATCCCTAATATCTTTTAAGCACAAATACAGCCATAAGAGAGAAAATACACCTTTAACCTTTTGCTTTATAATGTACATGTGTGTGTGCACATGTGTACACATATGTATGCAACGCAGTGTAGATATGTTCAGGTACCCATCTGCAACTGAGTGCCAGTTCAGTGGGTGTGCTTGCTATGGCTGTTAAATTAAAAATGGAGTGGGCTAGCTGTAACCAGTGGGTTATTCAGTGAGCAACATGCTGTAGAGTATTTTAAGTCAGGGAAGAGAACGCTTTTTTACTGCCTTACTAAACGTGTCAAATCACACTGAGAAAGCTTACAGAATCCAGGTCAAGGTCAGGCAGGGATTTCATTAGTTGTTGGGCAACTTGGGCTGTTTCACACATTGTGGTACCTCCAGTCCTGTGTGCAGGGTCACCTGAACAAAGAAGAAACAACATGTACATTCAAAACTGGGACATCCTCAGCAGAAAGCATTTATGAAGGCCAAGAGGAAGTAAACAACAGGAGAAGGGCTGTGGGATTTCAGATCCAGGTTTAAGTCATCAATAATATTAATGGGGATAATACTGAACTCCTGAAATAAACAAGTCTTCTTCCCCCTTCACTTCTTAACACCATGGGGGCTAGAAGCCAGGTGTCTAAATCATTTCCCAAATCCAGACACCAGTTGTAGGTCTCCAGCATGAGGGACCCCTGAATACTTCAGGATAGGGATCACACATTGGAGCTCATGTACTAAATACAAGGAAATATCCTGTCTTGGTAAGACAGAGCCCAGGACATTTCTATAACCTGACATCTCTAAAAGGTCAGAGTTCCCACACAGACACAGAGCACCGTTCAATGGCAAATACAAGCTTAGTTTCAGAGCTCCTCCTGCCCCCTTGTTGGCCACCCTCCGCCTGAACTCTGTTGTGGTAAGAAATAAAAGCCAGGCAATTAGTGGATGTAGGCAGATAAAACTGCAGGTAGGTTGTGAGTAAAAAAAAATCTTTGTTGAATATAACAGTGAGGTGCCCCAAGAAGTGCCCACATCTTCCACATTGGTACATCCAATACAATAAAGCTATGAAAACTTCCTTAAAGATTTGAATGCCACCAGTAATGAACGCTAAATGCTCACATATTAATAAGGCCATATGAGGTTTCTGGTTTCAGTTTGGGTGTTTAAAATGATGAGTGTTCCACCCTGGCTGCCTTGGTCCTGCCTGACCTAAGCTGACCTCCCTCAGTCCTCAGGGGGTTTCCATAGGTTCTCCCTTACACTACATCCTATTTCTAGCCATATGCAGTGGTCATCAAGTAAAAATGCATTTTATCTAAAGAGGATTCTTCCAGGAGGAGGCCCTCTTGAGAACAAAGACCAATCTCCAAAATTCAGAAAGAGCAGGAACGATGTGCCGAGTCCTCTCTGCTGCACTGACATTCCAGCCTATCTTGTCTTTGCTCTTATCACCAGGCTGCTGCTCACATTGCTGTCTTGTGACAGTGTTAATGATCTCCAAATATAAGATCTAAGGGGAATGAGGATACTTATGTTTTTTGTCCAAACTGGCAGAGGAAGCCTTAGCAGTACTGTTTTCCAAGCAGAGCACTGCAGCGAAGTGTAGGAATTACTGCGTGCAGGCATCTTGACATGTTTTTTCACAGCATTACTCCTAACAACTGCAAGGCAAGGCAGGAGGTCAAATGCAGTTTTCCAAAGAGTATTAGTAGCCTGGGTGTCAGTTTGAGAAGGGAAGAGCCCCCACCCATACTGACTATCTACAGAGGACATGATCAGCCCCAGCAGCAGTGGCTAGTAGCGTATATTCTCCTTTAGCTGAAAAGGGTAAGTGGGACCGAATTGCAGAAGACTTACCTGGACATTTCGATTGAGGCTCAGTGCAGGCATGAAGACACCCTCAATGTTTTCAAATGCTGGAGGCCCTTGCTGCTGCCCATTTATGTAAAAGGTCAGATTGTGCTTGTTCAGATCCAGAAGGACACCAACAGTGGCACCTTTAGAAACTCCTCCTTCAGTCCTAAGGTAAAAAGGGACGATACTGTTAATGAAGACAGACTATTACACTGCTGCTCCATCTCCCTATAGGATAAAGCAGTCTTATTAAGGAAAGGGAAAGTGGAGCAGTATGGTTAAATGGTTATCCCCCAGCATTTGGCAATGACTGATCTGAAACATATGTGTCAAATTCATAGGAGCTCAATGGGGGGGATCCTAAAGAGAAATTAGGTCCACCTCTCCCTCAGCTGCAATCTATAAGCTGAAAATGGGGTCTAGAGCTAACAGGTTCCCACAGCTGACAAGAGATTGGGTGGTGAGCGGGTCAGTTCTAAGCATGTAGGACAGGAGTCCTGGAGACATAGCTTCTCAGAGCATCCCTGCTATAGTGGGTGACACACAGCAGAGAATAAAAACACAAAAAGCTGGTTTCCTAGGTGTTAATTTCTAATTATTCCTCATAACAGCTGCAGTTCAAGTACTCACTTTGGCATTCCCTAAGAGGATTCAGCTTTGCAGAGTTCAGGGAGCCAGCACAGGCAAAACATGCAATGGTTTTAGGAAGAAAGGGAATGTGGAGCTGGTTAAGGATAAGCCTATCTCTCTGTGAAGTTGCTCAGCTAAAGGACTGGGAGCTGCTTCAAGTGTGTAGGCATGGTTATTAATACCAGTGATAATTGGTTGTGTCAGGAGCAATTGCTGAGAGATACTGTGCTACCAGAGCTTGCCAGGACAGACTCAGCCAGCCATTACATGCTTGAGTGACTTGACATTAATGCACTTTGATTTGGGGGCTAGTCAAACCCAGCATTACTTTAGAGAGTGCTGAGCAAAAAAATCTACTAGATATGCAGATTGGCCACAGGCACTGCTGCTCTGCTAATATCATGGGGGATCTGAGATGGATTTACAGCCTGACACAATTTGTTCAGGGTAAACCAGATCTCAAATAATTTGCAGTAGGAAGGGAAGCAGCTGTCTTTTGTCCTCCCATCAGGCACAAACATTCGTAAGAATAATGCAATTTTAACGTAACATTTATCATAATATGTAGGCAAAACATAAACCCAAACAACAACAACAACAAAACCCAAGCAAAACCAAACACCAAACCCAAGCAAACAAAAACCCCAAACAAAAACCAAAAATCCCAACAAAAAACACCCAACCAAATGGAAAAACGAGGGGGGAGATCAAAACGGGATTAGGAAGAATACGGAGCAGGGTAAGAAATTCTCATCTTGTCCACTAGGTGTCATAGACTGGTTTCCTTTGGTCTAAATGTGGCACATGGCATTTCCTCTGAAGATAAAGGGAGTTTTGTCTGCGGCATAATAGTATAGCATGCTATTATACTATTCTGACTTCTCCATTTAAAGCTCTTCAAACAATAATAGTATAGCTGAGAATGATGAGCTATCTCTGAGATGTATTAGATTTCAAGCTTTACTGTTGTCAGGTTCCTTTTTCTTGCTTTCTGATCTGATCCTGTATTAATAATACAGGATCAGATAATTGGTTTCTCTTCCAGCTCTTCTCCAAAACCATAATGAAATTATTTTCCAACAGAAGTTAAGGTGCTCACCTACCCTCAGCATCTCAGTATCTAGACTGTTTTGTTAAAAGCACTCCATCATAAAAATGATGATGAGGTTGGGGGAAGCAACAGTACTATGATCTAGAACTATTTACACAGGGATTTATTTTTCTCTGTTTAGGACCAGCTTTGATTGTAGGGCACAATGTACTATATCCTGCAGTGTTTTAAAATAGATTTTATGACATCCTTTTAAGTGACATCATTGATTTTCTTAGGCAAACAGGAACAGCAACTTTGCCTTTTTGATATTATTATGCTCTTTCCTATATGATAAGCTAATTTGTTTCTTGCAGGCTAATTAGCTGTGTGCTGCACAGTGACATTGAATGACTCCTCTGCAGCCCCCAGGGACAGCCCACTGCAAAAGAGATGGATGCTCTCCGCAGAGCCCAGGCAAGGAGAGGGCAAGACCCAGCTACAGGAGCCACAGGGGCACGGAGGCAGAGCAGAGGGATGGGGACCCTTGCCCTTCCTTGCTGCCCCAAGTCTTGCAGGTAGATTGCCCTTTACTTGGCTTCCACCTCCCACAGTGAGCAACCAGCTCTGTCAGGATGAAGCCAGGGAAAGGCAATCAGGGGCACTTTGCTATGCTGCTGCCAGAGAGGCTGGAGGTTTTCTGAGGCTGAATAGCTGCTCTTCCTGAGCATCCCATGGTTTCCTTGGGAACAGTACTTTGAGGACTCCAGTGATTTTGGACTACAGCCTCAGTCACTTCCTTTAGGAAGAGAGGTGGGAGAGTCAAAGAAACTCACGCCTTTTTTCTCACAGTCCTGCACTCTTATTTCCGCATGCAGCTACACATCTTGAGTGTGGGAGTGCTGTGCAATGCCTAGAAGGTTGACTACCATTTTTGTTATTATAGATATACTACTCTTATACCATTGCCTGTGGCAGTGGAGGCTGTTATTCTAAAGTGCTTGCGACATCTTGGACAATATGCAGAACAGGATGGTATGGATTGGCTTGAGGAGTTAAGGATAGTAGTAAGTTTCATTGGTATTGAAAAACAGACAAGTGTTTGACACTTTAACAAAGCAAACAATTAGTTTAACTCTTTGTTAACAGTGTTTTAATCCTAAGCTTTGCAGTAACTTAACAACTTTACCATGTCTGTTGTCAAGGAGAGTATTTTTTAGTCAGTTACAACATTTTTGTGTGATGAAAACCTGGCCTTGGTATCTCTGAAGTCATTGAAGAGAGTCTCCTGATAGCAGGGTGCTTTAAGACTACACTCCAAGTTCTCCAGATTTCTACTTCCCACTGTCTTTCAGCATAAAACATTTCAGTGCGAGTGGAAATCTCCTTTCCATCTCTTTCTTTAAATAACCATGTAGTGGCTAGAGTATCGCCTACAGCATCAGGTACTCCCGCTCTTGGCAGCTTTGCCAAGGAAGGAATCTATTGCAATGAATGCCAGTGCTTCTTAGCAACAGGCATACAACATCTCTGGTGTGAATTGATTATTTCATGGAATCACAGAATCATTTGGAGTGAAGGTACCTTTCACAGCCAACTAGTCCAACTCCCCTTCAATGAGCAGGGACATCTTGAACTAGATCAGGTTGCTCAGAGCCTCATCCAGCCTGACCATGAGTTTCCAATGATGGCACATCCATCATCTCTCTGGGCAACCTGTTCCCCAGTGTTTCCTCATCCTCATTGTAAAAAATGTCTTCCTTACATCTAGTCAAAACGTACCCTGTTTTAGTTTTAAAACATCGCCCCTTGTCCTGTCACAACAAACCCTGATAAAAAGTTTGTCGACAGCTTTCTCATAAGCCTCCTCTGAATACTGTAGGGCTGCAGTAAGGTCTCCCCAGAGCCTTCTCTTCTCCAGGCTGAAGAACCCCAAATCTCTCAGCCTTCCTTCACAGGCAAGGTGTTCTATCCCTTTGATCATTTTTATGGCCCTCCTCTGGATTTGCTCCAACAGCTCTATGTCCTTCTTATGTTGGGTGCCCCAGAGCTGAATGGTGGGCTCTCACCAGAGTAGAGGGGCAGAATCACCTCCCTTGACCTGCTGGTCTTGCTTCTTTTGATGCAGCCCAGGATACAGTTGGCCTTGTGGGCTGCAAGTGCACAAGGCCGTCTCATGTCCAGGTCTTCATTCACCAGTACTCCCAAATCCTTCTTGGCAGGGCTGCTCTCAATCCTTTCATTCCTCAGCCTGTGATGATATCAGGGGTTGCCCTAACCCAAGAGCAGGACCCGACACTTGGCCTTGTTGAACTTCAAGTGATTCACACAGGCCCACTTCTCAAGCTTGTCCAGGTCCCTCTGGATGGCATCCCATCCCTCAGGGGTGTCAAACACACCACTCAGCTTGGTGTCATCAGCAAACTTGTGAAGAGTGCACTCAATATCAGTGTCTATATCACTGATGAAGATACTAAACAGTACTGGTCCCAGTACAGACCCCTGAGGGCCACCATTTGCCACTGATCTCCATCTGGACATGGAGCTGTTGACTGCTACCCTCTGGATCTGAGCATCCAGCCAATTCTTCATCCATCAAACAGTCCATCCATCAAATCCATATGTCTCCAATTGAGAGAGAAGGATGTTGTGAGGGACTGTGTCAAAGGCCTTGCAGAAGTCCAGATAGATAGGCAACATCTATAGCTCTTCTCTTGTCCACTAGGACAGTCACTCCAATATAGAAGGCCAGTGCGTTGGTCAAGCAAGACTTGCCCTTTCTGGAAGCCATGATGGCTGTCTCAAATCATGTCCCTATCCTCTGCATGCCTTAGCAGAGTTTCTAGGAGGATCTGTTCCATGATCTTCCAAGGCACAGATTTCCAGGAACAATGAGGCTGAAAGGTACCTCACAGAACCATATCCCTGAACTAAAGTATTTTCTTCAACACTTTGCTCAACCTATTCTCAAAGTTTTTCAGTATCATTAGAGTCTTCTGTTCCTGCATATTCTCCCAGTATTACAGAAGTCATGCTAGTTTTTAAGGATGTATACAGGTCCTATTTTGCGTGCTGTGAGAGAAAGGAAAAGGAAAGTACCCTGAACATGACAGGTCCCATGAAGAGGTCTTTCAAGCTCCACCTCATCTTGCCCTTGAAGCAAGTCATTTATTTATTACCCTAATTTATTCTTATGAAGATCAGGAAGCATGAAATGATGACTAAAATATAACCTCTATCACAACATCTGAGAGGCTAAAATCTGACAATAGATTTCCCTTGGACTATGATACTGTGCTGTCATGCACTTGTCTCCAGTGGGGAAAAACAACTAGGCAGAAATAACAGTTTCCACCAGACTATTACAGCTAATGAGTTAAAAACCTGACCTACTTGACTGTCACAGTTAAAAATATAATGCCTAGATCTAATTTCTTTGAAGCACATAGGAAGTACATGTCCTGTATGAGTGTACTTCACTTGAGCAGCTATTCCATGGGTCCATCCATGCCTTGAATGAGTGTGTGAAGCCTTTGTGCTTTATCTTGTGCTTAACTTGGAAACTATCATCAACAGAAAGCACTTTGTTCTCTTGTTTTAGGAGGATGATCGGAAATCCAAAGTGTTTCCATTATTTGTGCTTCCCAGAAAAAACAGCTTTTGCTTAGCTTGTGTGTTGCTTGCCGGCAGGAGCATGCTGAGGACCAAATCCACAAAATAGGTTTCTGGGACAGTAGTACACAGAATGGTTGCCAGGTTTTTTTCCAGAAAACATAAGCTGTTTCACAGACCATTAAAATAATACAGCTTAACATTACTTCTGCCCTAAATCAAATCAAGATATTAAAGTGACAGAGAACCTTTTGATATATTTATTGTACTGATGTGATTTTATTCTGTACTGTCTTAAGGTCTTTGAAATTATTGAAAACATTCCAACTGACTGCAGATAGCTCTTAATCCAGCTACAAGGTTTCTCCACCTGTCTGTAATGAGCTACAAAATCAAACTATGCTTCAAACAAAAATTCCCAGCAATTGCATTATAGCTATTTAAAATACTTTAGAGTATAAATGCTTTACAGCATAAATGACCATTCAACAGGAGATATTACAACCAGCTTTAGGATACAGTGCCTTTGGGCATAAACTTACCTTGTTAAGGAGATGATATCTGCATTTGAGCATTTGAAAATCACTGCAAGCCTTTGTTTTAATTATTTGGTATAACAAACAACACCTGAGCTAGTGAGTGTGGAATATCTGCTGGGACAGGCAATAGGGAACTAAATCAAAATTGATTTCCTCTCTGCCACAGACCTGCTATGTATCCCTGGTCAGTCACTTTATTTGTACATCAATCTCCCATCATTGCCCTTAATAAGCTTTCAGGACTGGCAATAAACACCTGCATTTTGGACAGGAGATCACCAGTGCTTTGCCTAATTATTCTGCAACCCTGCAGCTGAGATTTCTTCTAAGGAATAGAATCACAGAATCATTGAATCATAGAATGGTTTGGGTTAGAAAGGACCTTAAAGATCATCTAGTTCAAACCGCTCTGCCATGGGCATGGACACCTCCCACTGGACTAGGCTGCTCCAACATCTTTCCTGGAATCCAGCACCTTTCTTCCTGCACTTCTCCAGCAATGAGAGAGAAATCCCATATCCCAGCATGCTGCACTCCTGTCCTGTTTGCTGATGCTGTGGGTGGGATGTGCAATAATGGGTTTAAATCACAGCAGGGGGGATTTAAGCTAGATCTCAGGAAAAGAACTGCTAACAGTGGGGATAACAAACACCAGCACAGACTGCTAAGGTGTAATTGCTGTCACTGGTGATTTTAGAGAAGGAATAAAATAACTACATTTAGCATGGAGATGGACCGTGTGGCTTGCTAAGACCCCTTCCTCTAATGCAAAGCAGAAAAAATGATCAGTAATGAGAAAGGCACACAAGTGGCACTTACCTATTGGTGTGAGAATTGCAATGCATGAACCAGCTGCGGTTGTTGTCAACATACATGGCCCATGCCTTGTCGTCCTTGCCTAGCATCATGTCCTTGACGACGTTAATCCTAGCAATGCCAAAGGCTGGATCTGGATGGTTGTCATACCTATCCACATGCAGTTCCCAGTAATGCACACCCTTGGAGAACGCTGCTGTGCCAAGAACAACCCGGTCGTCATAGCTGTTGCAGGTGGCAGTCTGGTTGTCGTTCGACAGCACTATGTCTCTGTGAGCTGAGGAGGGGTCAAAGGTGAACCATGCCACTATGGAATGAGAAAACAAAAGGCAAGATTATGGCAGAACAGGCTGTGTTCAAGGGTTGCCTGCTTCACTTCAATGAGGAGGACGAGATTCTGCCTTCCTGAAGACCCCACTGCACTTTTGGGTAATAAAGACAATCTTTCCTCGTTACTGTAGACAGCTACACAAGATTGCTTTGAGCCCTTACCCTGCTGGTTTTTAGCTCAGAATTGCTTTATGTTATCTGTGCTTGTTCCTCTGAAAGTAACCTGCTAAGGGCAGTGACTTTCTGTTCTGACACAGTAACAAGAAAGTCGTTGAGGAGACAAAAGCTTCTTTATGGTATGGAAACTGCTCACACAGATGAATTGGTTCAGCCTTGCCTTTAATGGATATGGAATCCCACTGTGTCCATGCTGGTTAGGACTGACTTCACTAATTAAGCAATGGGTGAAAAAAATAATAAAAACAAAACAAAAAAAAACCAACAGAAAATGCTTTTAAAGTATAAATATTTTATACTGGCCTATTTTGGCAACATAGCATGAAAGTGGAAGTGATAATAGCATGCACTTCTCGATTCATTACGATATCATTAATAAAGATGAACTTCTTGTAATGCCCTTATGGATGTCAAGTATAATTACAGAGGAACAAGCATGAATTCCCCTCTCTGTATTATCAAACCCTGCTGTGAAATTGAAGGAGTACTGAAGAAAAAGGCAAATGCCAAAGATGCACAGAGAAGAGGAGATTGAGTGGCTTCAAAATATTTCATGCCTTCCACAACTGTTTCTGTATGCTAAAACAAATAGGAATCTCAGCTAAACCCCAGACTTCTACAGACAAATAAAATCACATGATTCGAAAAGTAAAGTGTTACTGATAATGGAAAATACCCCAAATTGCTAGGAAGAGAGCTCAGATCCTTTGCACACTCAGTTCCTGGCCTCTCTGCTCAGATAATCTAAAATCTCCATGCCAGTAATTGCTGAAGTTATTAGTTGGTATAAAGGGATGAAAGTGTCCTGTCACTGACACCTGCAGTTTTTCACTTAGAAACTGGCAAAACGCAACTCACCATCTGACGTCTGTAAAATAACCATCTTGCTGTAAGGACCAACTCCCGATGAGTTGAAAGCTTTGACTCTTGCATTATAGGTGCTGTTGAAATGAAGGCCATCGATGGTGCAGAGAGTCTCCTTGCCAACATATACTTCCTAAGCATTCCAAAAAAAAAAAAAACGACAGAGAGAAAGAGGGACATTGTTTAACTGTTTCTCTGTGCCTTGTGAACACACATTAAGACTTCTAAATATAAGCCCTAAGTGGACAGCTTTTCATTGCTTCCCAGGATGTAGAAGTTATGCTGTTAAAACACAGGCACAGCAGTGGAGACATCAAGGATGGTTAGCAGTGAAGATGCTAAGGTGGAAATGAAGCTTTAAGGGTACAGAAATGAAAAGAAATGAGAGGGGCCACAAAGATGATCAGAGGGCTGAAGCACTTCTCCTATGAGGACAGGTATGAGGACAGGCTGAGAGAGTTGGGCTTGATCAACCTGGAGGAAAGAAGACTCAGGGGAGACCTAATAGCAGCCTTCCAGTACCTAAAAAGCGAACTGACAAGAAAGCTAGAGAGGGACTTTTTGCAGGGGCATGTAGTGATAGGGCAAGGAGGAATGGCTTTAAGCTGACAGAGGGTAGATTTAGATTAGACATCAGGAAGAATTTCTTTACGGTGAGGGTGGTGAAGCACAGGCACAGGTTGCCCAGAGAAGCTGTAGCTGCCCATCCCTAGGAGTGTTTAAGGCCAGGTTGGACAGGGCTTTTAGTGGAATGTGTTTCTGCTCATGGCACAGGAGGTGGAACTGAATGGGCTTTAAAGTTCGTTCCAATCTGAACCACTCTTTGATTCTATGAAACATAAAAAGATCTTAAGTTTTATCCTCTTTTCCTAAACATCTAGTCCAGAACACTGGTTTGGATAGTTGTCCCAGTGTCTGACTAACTGTGGCCATTCTTGTATTTATGTAGCACCCAAAAAGGGAGGCATGGAAGAATAAGTAAGCACAGTTTTATTCTGTTGGAAAGGTTGTCTTATGCCTGTGTTAAAATATAAATTTGAAACCTGCAAACAAAGACCGAGAAGAAACTGATCTCCTAAAGATTAGCATCACATGCATCACATGATGAAACAGCAACCAGACAACAGAGACATCAAGGTCTGCAAAGATTTATTGAACAGCAAGCATTTGTTTGATATGAAATATTTCAGGAGGAGCATCTAAGCAGATGACTGAAGAGGATCCGTCAGATTATTCAGTCTATAAGGAAGGGGAAGAGGCCAGAAACATTATGTTTGCTGGAAGACTGAACAGAAAATGACAGAAGAGGAAAAAAATCCTGTCTTGGCAGAAGGCTGAAAGCCACAATTCCTTTCCAATTCCAATTTCTGTTTCTGTGAAATCCATAGATTTGTGGTAGCAAAGGCCCTAAAGAGCTTACGGCTGTGACACAGGCTGCAGTTCAGTTAAGACTCTTAAGTATATGTCTATGAGTAGATCTTTTGATTGAGACTCTTTGATCTGAACCTAAAGTGAATTAAGTATGTGATGAATAAGAAAGGGATCACTTATTTTACAGTGGGCCATGTATTTGTCCACTTTGCTGTCATGGCGGCTGCTACAAATCCCAGAAACTCCTGGGTCCTGAGTTAGCTGATAATCTTTCATTGCGAAGAGTTTTAATAGAATAGCTTAATCTACCTCTTGATGGTATAACATACACTGTCTGTGAAAAAATTTGGATTTGTAGAACTCTCACATTTTTTAATCCATTTTTATATTTTTACCACTGTTCACTGCTTGTGTTTATTCAGATAGATACTCTCTGCTACGATGGAAGATAAAAACCATTCTTTATATCCACCCATCAAATACTGATAAAGTGCAGTCGGTGTAATTGCTTTTAGATATATAATCCTTCATGAAAAGGTTCAGCAAACTCTTATTGAAATGGTATTGCTGAGAAGCCTTCAGTTTATTGCTCAGTGGGTAAAACTGAGGGTCTATCTAGCACAGCAAGCAAAGTCTTCTGGGAAGTTGTCACCCTAGATCCACAAAGTACCTTTTCACACTAAAAGTAGTGAAGATCAGCCTCTTCAAAACCCATGTGAAATATTTGGACCAGGGAACTGAGGGGACCTTCCAGAAACACAGTGCCCTCTTCAAAATGCCCTGCTAATATCACTGTCTCTTCTTATTAGGTGCCTTTGCTGGCTATGGATGTAATGGTTTGGCACAAGGAGGTGGTTCCTTAGGTGGACCCATGCCAGGCCATTTTCAGCTTGAGAAACCTTTAGCTTTCAGTGAGAAGCTCCCAAAGAAATGCCATCACAAGATTTTGGCACAATTTCCCGTTTGTGAAGAGAGCAGCTGTACTCCACAATAATCTCCAGATGCTTTCAAAGCACTAGCCCCTAGGGAATGCACGGGGCAACCTGGTCCTGGAGCAACAGGAGCATGAAGCCTGCCTGAGAAGGAAGGGACAGAGCTTCCAGCAGAACATGGCTGGCAGAAAGCTGATTGAATTATTTCTGTTTATTGGGCCATGCTGAGAAAGCAATGGGAGCCTGTAAGTAACCTGTACCTGCAGCCAGGAGCAAGCAGACCTGTGGGACTGGAAGAACAGCACTCAGGATGCCGTCCCACACTTGCCAACACCATCATGGTGTGTCTGTGGAAAGCTTCTACCAGCCTGGTTTCATCCACTCACAGAGAAAAGATTTAGAAATACTGTAGTTTTATGCAGGATCCCATTTTTGTTCATAAAAATCAGGAAAAACTGTGTTGCATTTCTGAACTGAGAATCTCAGCAGTTGAAATGGGGTGCTATGGACAGACAAGAGTAGGGGCTTTAAAAAAATCCCTGCTTTGTGGAATGAATCACTTTCAAGTCTCATAGGCTAGTATGAGGTTTTCTATTCTGGTACACTCCAGGGGGACCTCAAGGCTCTCTTTGCCAGAGCCCTGATAATAACCTCAACCAAACTTCCCACCCAAGCTGGGTGTCCTTCTAATAAGCAGTATCTGCACTGCTTTCTACATCCACATGATGGAAGCAGGGATGCTTTGACAACCCATATTTCCCTACACCCTCCCCCCACCCTCAGACAGACACAAATCCATATCCTGAGGAAACTCACATACAAAGAAACACAAATAAATGCTGAAAGAAATCCTCACTCGGAATTGGCCTCCATCTCCATCATCAAGTTCCAAGATATAGCCCTCCACTGGGTTGTGGGTCAACGGTGGCATCCTCCAGGCCAATGTCACACTATTGTTTCTGGTGCAACACTTCTCCAGCTGCAGTAATGGGACGGGTGGCACTGTAACAGGAACTGCGTACAGATTAGTGTAACTCTGCCCTTCCCCATCAGTCTGTGCCACAAGCAGTGTGGCAACAGCTCACCTCCTTCCACTCTCAGAGGAGTCAATATTCATTAGGAAAAGGGTCTGTTCTCCTTGAAACAAAAGGCAGTAAAAATGATATAACAAAATGTCATTACTTAGTTAGACAAATCATTTGGCTGAAATACGTAAGCAGAAACATATCTGGTCATGCTTTTGGTGCCTCATAAGAACTATAGTCTGGGGACCTCATGTCTGGTTTCTTTCCCAGAGGTCAATGGCTGAAAAAGCTTTCTCTCACACTAGAACACTTTGCTGCTGCTGTGCCCCAAAGAAGAGAGGGAGCAATGGTGGCAGGGGGTATCTTGGACCATGGGGCAGCATAGGAGGTGTAGTGCTGCCAGGAAGCCAAGCTCATTAGCAAAGCCTTGGGTTATTAACCAACCTCCAAGCACAGCAGCAAGATAGAGCCTGAATTCCACTGACAGCAGGAAAACAATTCTTCACGATAGGGCTTGTTTCCATTTGTTTGTTTTTAATCTAATTTAATACCACTCACCCAGTTTTTAATCAAAACCACCTTGGCTACGATATCTTTATGGCAGCCATAGTAAAAAAAAAAAAAATGGTTGAAGAAGATGGCTCCATTTGCAAATTTTACCTAAATCCCTTGATTCAGGTAGAAAAATGAGACTGTTTGTGGCTCCCAGAAAACTGCAAGCACGCAAAGTTATCTGCCAACATGCCTATTTAATGACTAGCTTAGGAGAAACACCAAGAAATTATTGACCAGACCAGCATCTTTAAAACAAAAAAAACCCAGTAAAACGTTCATTACACAGTGAAAATCCAGTCTTCTGGAAATGTATCTTACACACAGTTGAAATCACACAGGTTAAGTGGGGATGTAAGTGATGCATAGACCCTGCCGCTTCTTCTGCCCAAGGCTGAATTTTACCAGTCAGGATCATTTCTGCAGAGCTCAACCGTGTCTTACAAGGAGCTGAGTGCTCTGAGCATTCATTGACTTAGTTCTTAACAATGTCAGTTTGCTCTTCTTTTATCTACTCTGCTTTGAGCCTCTAGTTTATTTTCCTCCCTCTGTCTGCATGAGAGCTAAGCCCTTGAGCTGTTCCTTTCGTCCTATTTTACCTCTCTGAACAAAAGAGGACTGTTTGTGTTTCGTGTAGCAAGCAGTCTGTGGGAAAATGTATGCTGCTGTGTGACAGGGCTAAAGCTTTACCCCCACTTTGGCAGTGACACAAAAGTCAACATCACACGTTATAAACAGTGCAGAAGCTACCGTGGCTTTCTGCTGGCATTAGCCACCACTGCAGTGAATACGGTTGGTAGCACAGAAGAATAGCTGTGGTCTAAGCCAAAAGAGCTTTATAAATTAGCTCTTGAAGGTTTTCCTGTTGAAAGAGAAAAAAAACACCTTGTTCCTATGCCTTGATATTTGATGATGATTCAGAGAGTGCCATTGTCATGGGTTCAGCAGTAGCAGTCATTTTTCTCCTTCCTAGTATTTGGTGCAGCGCTGTGGTTTTGACTTGTGGCCTGAGAACAGCACTGGTAACACCAATGTTTTAGTTACTGCTTAGTACATTTTGGTCTGGCCAAGGACTTTCTGAGCCTCATGCTCTGCCA
>JAOEHY010010002.1:0-27038 GCA_025447955.1 Psilopsiagon aurifrons
GGGAGCTGTAAGGCAGTGAGAGACTCTCAATTATTGGTAAGTAACGTTATCCCAGGAATAAGCAAAGAGTGTGGTTTTAATTAACAGTGAGTCATGAAGTAGGAAGGTCTGCCAGATACCAGGCTGCAGTCCAACTCATTACCACCCCTAAATGGTTGCACACTTGGAGCAAACGTGTCTGCAGGCCTTTTTTATTAGGGCTCAGAAAATTTAAAGCAGGTGAATTCAGCTGGAGACAGGCCCAGACTGCAAATACTGAAAAGCACAATGCCAGTCACAAGGTGTAAAAGGTGGAAGAAAATAAAAAAGAACAGTTAACTCTCAGCTGCAGCTGAAAGTACAACATTTTTGATTTGGTGCAGATGGTGGTTTATATGCCAAAATGCAGATGCAGTATGCATGCAGTCTGATAGGTATTAGAAAGGAGGTAGCTTTTTCTTTGACTGTGGATGAATTGCCTAATATTGTAAGTGACAGTGGTGGGGAGGGAAATCCTTCTGAGATTACACAATTTAAACTTTAGAAGAGCTATTGATCTTAACCAGAATATACAGTTGTAGTCTTCAATACAACTCCCTTCCACGGCACTTACTGTGTTGTCCATCAAAGCTTGTTTCTTATCCATGCTCTTCTAGAAAGCAAATGGTGCCACAGTTTCTATGTTGTCCCATAATCTGAGGCAAGCTTGATCCCAGATCCTCCACCTTTCTCTTTTCTGCAGAAGGCAGGGATTTGTTTGGGACCAAAAAAAGAAAAGGAAGAACAAACAAACAAAACACCATGTGGCTCTCACTTTGGCCACAAACTTGGTTTGTGTCTTCCAGTCCATTACTTCATCTGTCTCTCGGCTTCTGTGTCCCTTGGCAAATAGGAGCAGCTAAAAATGCTCAGTTGCCTTTGTCTTACTAAACAGTGGCTAAACTGTGTCTTTCTAAACAGTGACATGGCTATTTGTCCTACACCTATAATGGGCACGTAGTACATCAAAAGCTCTCTTATAGCCCAGGTCTCCAAGTGTGGCTGCAATACATACAGAACAGAATGGATAGGGTCTGAAAGCTACAAATATACCACACCTTGTCCAAGGACTTGCTAGTCTAGAAATTGCCCATTGAGACCAGTATCCTCATCCTGAAAGTATTTGCTGCCTGCTGGATAAGGAGAGTAGGCAAGTAAGGGAATACCTTTCTCTCCATATCTAACATTACAATTTATGCTGATCTCTCCTAGTGAGAGAATGGCTTTAATTCAAAAACATGTGGTTTCAAATCCCTTCCAAAAAATGTTGTTTTTAATTATAGCTACTCTGGATAATCTTGTTAAATGTATAATCATCCAGACCCTTTTAAAACCTCATTAATTTCTTGGCTTTGGTGGCATCATGAAGCAAGGACTTCCACAATTTAATAAGTGCTCTCTGATTTTACTTTAACACTTTTTAATTTTATGAAAGGTCCCTTGTATTACATGTTATAAAACACAGTGAGATGGTATAAAGAAACTAGAATGTATTATCTGACATATATGTCCTTTTAAAGATAAGCAATCCCTGTTCTCTTTTTTTTCATTACTTTTGTCATTTTCATTACTTTTTTCTGAACTGGCTGCAGTTCTGCAATAGTCACTTGAGCTACAAGGAATATCAATGCCTCACCATTTCAGGCAAAGTCTTATTGTTGATTTAAATGGTGGTATTATGACAATCACTATTCGATTCCGAGATTGTTGGGTTGGAAAATTCTACTAGTGTATCAATTATCTGGATGAACTGTATAATATGGATAATTAGTTCAGTTTAGAGCACAGATCTGAGAAAGGTCTGACGTCCCAGTCCTTGTATTTGCTAGCAACTCACCATTTTTCTTGCCTTCAGATGCAGAGATATCCTTTGAGCTTTTTACAATTGTGCCTATTTTTCATAAAGCCTGTGATGGGTATATTTTTTCCTAAGATGATTCATTGTTTTGTTTTACCAGCATCAAACATTCAGCTGACTTGATCAGCTCTCACTGATGTGGGGCCTTTTGGTCCTGATTTCTTTGAAGAGCTTCTTTATATATGGAGCTTCTTCAATGTTTGCTTCTCTTCAGAGACAGCAAATGATGGCTATTGTGGAAAATGCTATATGTGATGAAGAGGGAAAAAGAGCTTCTTAGAGAGAGTTGTAACTTCCTGGCTTCCTTTAGCTTCCTGATGGCACTTCTTTTATTTTTTTCCTTTTTTCTTCTCATTGTCACCTCTATTTAAATTGGCTTACCTTTTCAGGTTGGTTATAAATATATCTTTGGTTTTGACCTCTGTAGTATGTGCAAACCCAGTTGATTTTAGTGTGCTTTGAACATGGTGTAAGTAGGATTTAATAACCTTATTTTTATGGCTTAAAAACAGTAGGTGAGGATCTCTTATCGCTTCCCTTGTTTTGTTTGTAATGGTGAAGTTTGCCAGACCTTACCCAGCTGCCTCCCACAGTAACAATTCTAATGCATCTCATCTTAACAAGGGTCAAAAGTTTACAAGTTACGTTAGCTTCTTGGTTTGATGCACATGTCTTTGGATAAGTCTTAACACAAATGTATAATTATACTACAGCAGTGCCTCAGCTACATAAAATCACATAGTGCAATACCTTCTGTATTACCAAATGCTGTTAGCCTGTTCAGTGTGAAACTTTGGTGTGCACCTGTCCTGTTTTGGTTAGAAACATGACATGACAAAATTCTTCTTGTGGCAGCTTTGCATTGGTGTTACTGGTTTGCTCTTCTAACAGTCCTCAATTCCAGATTATGAGATACAGAGGTGTTAACCAGGTGATGAAAATCCTGGAATATTATTTTGGCTTTGTAGATCTGAACACAGTACAAGAAAGAATCTTGGGGGTCACAGAATTCAGTCTGCTGCTACTGCAGGCAGTGGTATCACAATTCTCTCTGGAAGGTAGAAAGCACCATCTTGAAAACAGGGCAGTTTTTCTTATCCATTGCTCCTGATAGGACCCTGTTCTGTAATTTTGCTTTTCTGGTGGTTAGAAAATGTCTCATTTAGGTTGTACATGTATTCATAAATGCATCATAACCCTTAGAGTTCTGCTCTTTTGCTTCAATGTACTGTTTCCCTCTCTAGCATTTATTTCTCTGATATTTTGTAAGAAAGAAAACATTTATTTAAATATTTTTCTGCAAGATGAAAGATGACAAGTATTTTTGGATCCTCTTTCAGACTGGATGTCCCATTCTCCTGTTCATCCCAGTAATCTGTGGCTCTTTGGGGTGGTACTGGAGAAGCAGCAAGCCACTTCAGTATGAGCTGAGGCAATACTGCAGACAACCACAGAACCATGGTTGGGCTATTTATTGTCCTTAAAAAAATGGGTAATTGTAGAGTGTGTATATTTCTTGGTCCAGAAATTACTCCATTTGAGTGCTGTGCTGTTTTACATGCCCACACTAGCTCATTCAGAGTTTGTACTGAATTGTGCCTTATAGTTGAAACCCAGGTCTTCCTATTTCTTTTCCACTAAAAAAAGTGTTTAATCATCTCAGGCCAAACAACTGAACTCTGCCTGAGTTCCCCTCTCTTTTGCCTTTCAGATTTCTGGAGTGAAGATATGAAACTCTATTTCCATATTGGCCAAGTGAGTCTTGTGCTGAAATCACTTGGTGTTTGCTCAGGTGTGATAGGTACATTGGGAAGTGAAATAATATTTGGCCCTCCAAGTACAGTATCTATTGTATACAGGATTCATGAGTTGCCTTCCTGTTATCCTGCTTCAGAACTATGCTTGTCTTTATTAGTTTATTTTTCATTTCCTCTGAATCACTAAATACCTTTGTCCCTGTGTGCTTCCAGTAAATAGCTGATCCTTTTTTTCTGTAACAAATGACTCTTTTTGATGAGATTTTACTGTGGAAGTTTATGTCATTCATTCCTATCAAACACTGCAAGCACACTGAAAGTTATTTCAGATGATACATCCCTGACAGATTCGTCTAATACACTCTGTGGGCCTTTAACCTAAGCTTCATTTCACTTGAGATCTACCAGTGATAAAATTTTTCATTAAGATCTCCAAGACTTACGGTTAATATAGCATATTTCTTTTCAGCAATTCAGTTGTCATATCTATTTTAGATTATTGCTTAAATTCAGAAATGCTTGTTTCTCATTAATGTCACAACTACCAAAATGTTCACTGTAATTTTCTCACACTCAATCAGTTCATGGAGCATGGTCTTCTCCTGAAGTTGCCCAGTTTTCTTCTTCTATCCTGGCTCGCAGTCTGCAGCCCTCCCTCCATGTGCATCTCCTATCTACATATAGAACAGTGTTCCCTTTTGGTTTTCTGTAGACCTGCCTGAGCTCCCTGTCAGCACCACCTGTATCTCATGCAAGATGACCGTACAGAACATAGTCTTGCCAGGCAGTCCCATTTCTGTACAGCTTAAGTTGAATGACACGGAAATTGTTTATGTGGAAACTTTTCGTGTCTATTCTGTGGCAGAAAAAGCAGGGAAATCCACTTCTCACATGCCAGCACTTTCAGAACAACTGTGGAGTTTTTCACTTTCTTGCAATATTGGAAATTCAATAAATTATTACCTTAACACGGTTTAGTATTGACTGAAGGTTAGAACTATAGTCATTTATATTGCATTAAGGGCTTGCAGTTCTTTTTGTGATAAACTAAGTAGCAGTTAAATTTCTTTTCCAGCTTTCGTACTTGCAGCTAGGTCTGTCTGAAGAATATTTTGTTATTTAGATTATTTTATTGAAATAATTATTTATAGATATAAAGAAAATATAGACATATAGAAAATATTTATTTATAGAAAGATGTGCATTTCTACAGACACATATGTATATTCTGCTCCTAGAAGCAGGTAGGTAATTATCTCATTTATGAAGATAAAAGCTAAAGACTTTTTTTTGGGGGGAAGGGGAGGATGTGAGGATGGGGAAGACTTTTAGGGCAAGCTTAAAACCAGGAACTCAGTCATGTTGTGATATGTTCCATCTAAATTGAATACACAGGCTTATGCAGTATGGAGGCAATTGTACTAAACTAGTGTGGCATTAGAGGGAGAGCAAGAGAGTCGATTTCTATAGTTCTACTGGTGTAGTTGAATCAAATAGTTTACCTCAGATGATTCCTAAACTGGACTGTTTATAAACTTGGTTTTAGTTTTGTTTGGATTGGTTTGTTTTTTTTTAAATAAAAAGGAAGTCCAAAAATTTGGGCAAAGAAACAGCTGGAACAGACTTAGAAAAGACACTTAGTAAATTATATCTGTGCTACTGTATCACAGGTATAGAATCAAAATATGAATTATGATTAGAGGTGAAGAAATAATTATAGTAAGTGATCTCTTATTTCTCTGCCAAAGAGGGAATCATGCTTTTACAATAAAGGTGTCAGCTGCGGGCCGTGAGTTTGTGCTCCGGGGAATGCAAACTGCAGTGCAGCATGAGGACAGTGCAGGTGACTTTAAAGAAATGGGATGCAACAGCTAGAGTAATTCTTGTGAAGACTAACTAAAATTGCCAGAAGGAGGTCAGACCATGTGGTCTGCCTTGTGGCTTGCTCCTTCTTGTCTCCTTCAAGCCAAACCATACAGCTTTAAGCTAATCCAGATCATGGAAGCACTTCTATGGTATGTATCACCAGCAATAAATAACATGATCTACTGTGATATACCACTGTGCCCTTGTGCTGAACCTGCGTACCTGTAGCTGTTTAGGTAAGGCTGCTGTGGGGGTCCCAGGAAGGAGCAGGCTCTGGGATGTGGTTGGGTGCTGGAGTGAGCCCTGCAGTCCCCATTGCAATTCAGAGGCAACAAGAGTGTGTTTAAGTCAGTGAACTCACGCACTACTCCTGAGGAGGTTGCTTCATTCTTTCCTTCACAGAAGTCCTTTGCAGAGCATAACCACATGGCAAGCAGGTTGCCTTGGGAGCATCACAGTGCTGCCATTTAATGTAATTGCCAGTTGCATTTTTGCCATCTGCAATTCAGACCCTTGGAAAATACAGTGTCATCTCAACATTGAGTTTGATAATGAGGCTTATCACTGCATCTCTATAACTTTTTAAATGTCCGTGTAATACATGGATAACTTGATAAAATGACACACCAGGATCCATTGAGCCTTAGTTAAAATTTCTAGAAGCAACGTGGTGAACTTCACATAACCGCATGTTTTTCTCAGGCTTATTTCTCATTCTCTCACTTCTCTCTGTTTCCTGGTTCTGGCTGGGAGGAAGTGTCAAAATACTGCAGAAGAGGCTATTTGTACATTATTTATGAGCCAACTGAAAGGAGGAAGCACCTGAAGTCTCATGAGAACTTACTTTTGTGCGCTTACAGTGCACAGTGGAGAGGTTCTAATAATTAATGCAGTACATTTGCAGAGATGGGAGTTGTGTCCATTCTGAGACTTGCATATCCTTAGTTGCAACAGGTTTTGATTGGTTAAATTTTTGGGCTCTCGTGAATTTGTTAAGAGTTTAGTTCATGTCCTCTCTAGAATAAAAAAATCAATAAATGAGCAAATTTGTGTTTACAGACACAATACCATTAAATGTAGGTACTAAGCAAGGAGTGTTCTGAAGCAGGAATGGGTTTTAGGTGGTTGGATTCAAGGCTTCCTGTTAGTAAATACATCTCTGGGACTAGAGGATATCTTTATGCAGTATTGTTTATACTGTACCAGATGAAACATTTAAAAGTTGGATGTTAATAAAGCAGCCCCCAAAGTAGCTAATGGACATTCTGGCCCTGACCACAATAGTAGCTGCCATAGCTGCCACAGGGGCTGTACTGTTTCCTTGCCTGTTCTCTATCTCAGTTTGGCAGTTTAAAAAAGTATTGTACAATAAATACTCCTGGGACTTCCACACTATTGCTGAAAAACCTAAACTGCATTTAGTTTGTTTATAAAAAGTCCTGGGGCCCTGCTCTGCAGAGCAAAGGTCATGGAAACACATGTTTATGGCTTCACAAATGCGCTATCCTCCTTGAATGGAGAAGTTTATTTGATTTAATCAGCATCCACAGGGATCCTGTAATTGCATAATAAGTAATTTATTATGGAAGTAAAAGTATTTTTCTAACTGTAGCATATGTAGCATGGGTTGTAGCTTTAGACTAATCCGTATAGTAAAAAGAGCTTCGCAAAACAGTCTGACTGGAGTAATGGTGTTCTGGGATGAGGCGTATGTAAGTGGCTATTTAATCATCAGAAGTGTTGAAACAACAGGCACATTATCACCATGTTGGATGTAAAAGCTGTTAATTTTTTGCTTTTCTTCAGCAATTTCTAGTGCTCAAGATGGGAAACTGGAAAGCCATCCCAGATAATCCAGTTGGCAGGCAGTGAATAAGAGAGTGGGAGAATCCAGCACTTGTCATCTATTTGACATACACTGGAACATGGCATTTCAGCTACTTCAGGAAAGGAACATGGCCTTTCAGCTACTTGACTTCACCTTGGATACTGAATTACAAACAGATTCATTTGTATACAAAAAAACCCCATCAAACCTATAGTTGTTTAGTTGTTGTAGTCTTTTCACTGAAATAATCATTGTCTGGGTCATGAATGACACCACTCGAGGTAAACAGAATAAGGTTAAGGACTGAGGTTTTATCCTTAAAAGCACTTGCAGATAGGGAAGACAGTGATGCCAAAGCTAGCCCACCCATTCCAGGCTTATGCAAAGCCCTGGTCTCTGAAACCAGGAAGTCTTTGCGCAGCCATATCACTGGTAGTTCAGGCTGTGCTGAAAAGCTGCAAAATGTATGTGTCTGATAAGGCTTCAGGTTATGGTTGTTGATCCATTTGCTAGTTTGTCTTAAACTGAGGCAAATGGCTGAAGAACCCTGACTCCAAACAGACATTTGTAGTTTTGGAAGGAAAACTTGGGAAATCAGTTTGTTATGTGCGAGGTTCAGAATGCTTGAGTTTTCTTTCCAACAGCAAGTGACCTCAGTAACACCAGAAGTAGGTTTTTCTGCATTTCCTGGGAGTGTTTGTGAGGTCTAAACTTCTTTGCAGAACTTGGAATCCATATTTTCATATCTAAACAAAAATTGAAATAAAAGGAAAGTTAGGTTCTTTGGTAACTGGTCACCTTGCAAGATTTTAGCTATGCTTCAAGTGTGGGAGCTTCAGTCCATGGAAATTTTTGACCATCATCTGCTTCTCAGCTGTATCCTGGTACGAAATATCCTCTTTCCTAGTGCTTCTGCTCAGGCATACTGTGTCATACGTGTCAGTTCTGAACTCTTAAGACAAAATGTATCCTAAGGGTCCTTCAGATCAGTGAAACTTAAGAAACTTAGACTGGCCAAGTTAAAAAATTATAGTCCTGATTATTGTGATAGGAAAATCTGAAGACCCATTTTGAAGAGATCAAAAACTGGATGTTTGCCACCTGAGGTGAGGGAGGCAGGTAGAGAGAAGAGACATTAAAGGGTATCAAGTTCCATCTTTCACTCGGCTGTTTCTATGTGCTTTTCTTACTTCTGTGTCCTCTTTTTCTATTTTGTTGTTCAAAGGTATTGTGTATTTTCCTTCAATTCATACTTTAAAATATTTTTATTTCTGTTAATGTCTCCCTCAAGAACATTTTCTACTTCTGCATGGATAACATTTCATTATTTTATTTTGTGACTTTTCACACTTTTATTTTCTGTTACTGCATATCTATCATTCAGTGCTATCTCAGCAATTTAGACAGAGCTCCTATTCAGTTTAAGCTGTAATAAATGTAGGAATCCTGTCTTCATGATCAATGTAGATTCATATTATTCATAGAGATACAAGTCCTGACAGTCTCCTGTGGAATAACTTATTTATTTTGAAAATATTCCTATGCATTTTTTGTCAGCAATTCCACATTTTAATGCATATTGTCTTCAGCAAATTGAAAGCACTAGCTGAAGAAATAAGAATCTCCTTCACACAGACCCATGTATAGTAGGTGTGCCATTTCATGACCTGTAAATGTCCAGCAGTCTCACTCAGTCTCTGTTGTTATGGGTATGAACACTTTCACTGTTCACTGATCATACTAAGCTCAAGGCACAGAGCACTACAGCCAGTCTAGGAAGAGCGGGGTTGGAACCAAAAGGACTAGATAAGGAGCTGGTTCATCTAGTAATTACAGTACAAGTAGAAATTATCATAACTTTTGCACTTTATGTAGCTTTCTCACTGAAACAGCTGTGGCAGAAGAATGAGCATAATGTATTGTTCAGCCCACTGTCAGCATTGTTTCTGAATATTTAAGTAGCTCCTGTTTAGATAGCAGCTCAGATATGAGCAGCAGTGATGAACAGAATGCTTCTTTGTGCTGCATGGCTTGAACTGGGGTGACTGCATGTTTGGGCTGCCATCTCCTCTCCATTATTTTGCAGAAGGACCTAACAATTTGTGTGCTGAGAGCTGTATAACTGAATGGTGACAATAACAAAGCAATTGAAATGAAATTTATAAGGAGTATAGCTAGTGAAATAGCTGGATATGTCTAGGAGAAAGGTAGATTTCCCAGATCAGCCCTGCTGTATTTAATCTGTATTTCATTGTCTATAAAATAGATACACATGAGAATAGACAGGCTTGTTCTAGGCATTCACAACATTGTTAATGCTTCAAAATAAGAGGAGAAAGTTGGCGCCAAGCTTACAGGTGAAATGAAGGCGTCCACAGGGGATTTTGTTCCTTTGGGAATACACACAACAAAGTGGTACTGAAGAATTCGGTTAAGTAGCCTGAGAGTTCAGCTGTTCGTACTGCAGTCTTATCTGTTGGCGTGGAAATTTTTTGCTGCCAAGTGCTATTCTGGTAAAAAAACCCAATAGTCTCTCATTCTTACTTTCACATGCAGAGATATTGCTTGGCCAGAACAAACGTTAGCTAATAGTTAGTTAGTTCAGATTAGTGCCAAAGAAGCTATGCTGTATTACACCAAGTGAGAACCTGGCTCAAAACTATTATTTTGGGGTTTTTTAAATATACCCCTACATGTCTGTGAATGACTAATTTTTCCATAAGTTGTGTCTTTGGGTGGGCCTCTTGCTAATCCTGCAGATTCTCACCGTGGGTTGATGATTTAGTCTGCATCACTCAATAGCTGTGTATGTCTTCTGGTCTCCAAGATACGATGGAGCCTTGATGTTGAAGGCCACTGCCAAATCCTAACAAACCACTCAAGTATGAGGGGCCTTTACACGTTTCCTTCTTTTCCTTTTTCCATTGTGTAGTTCTAGGCCACTGGTCTCATTTCTCTTGCTAAATTGTTGCAGATCACTCAATCTCACTACTTCTCTCTTGCTCACTCTTTTTCCTTTTCCTTCACCATCGGCTAATCTCACTATTTCTCTTTCTTTATCCAAGACTCTGCTTAGTGTATTTTTTCCTCTCTCCCAAATTGCCCTTCAGTCACCAATGAACTGTCTATCCATTTATTTCATTCCTTGCTGCCATGACTAAGATCACTGCTATTTGCTCGATTTTAGGGTTTGCATTTGAAGTCTGAGATAGGCTTTATGGGGAAGGGTTTGAAAAGTGATATTTGTTGAGGAACATGAACCTGGAAGGCGCTTGTGCTTAGTGACTGGATCTTATACTGAAGCCATTAAGACAAAGAGGAATTTAGCAGACAATAGATAGCAAGATGGAAAGAATGCTGAGCAAACCAAATTTCATATAAAAATGAGTAAGCAGCCTGTTGTAGGAGGATTTCAGCCTTTCTCAGAGACAGCTCTTAATCTAAAATGAGAGCCATCAGTGTACAGCTGTAGCTTTAGTATACCTTCTTTAACTCTCGTTACTTGTACATAGCCAAAATTTACAATAGTTTATTGCTAAATAGTATATCCATGGGTTTTAATTCAAATTTATTTCTGTCTCTGTCTCTCTGTTTTACATTATCTTTTTCTTTTCCCCCTCCTCCTTTAGGATGTAAGAGAAAAGCTAGAGCCAGATGATGCTTTGATGTATGAAGAAGATCTGGATGATGAAGACTGTGGTGAAGCAGAATTTGAGGAAACCATGAAATTAAAAATACTGCGTAGAATTGCTTTCATAGCATCCAAACTGAGGGAGTTTATTGGCAACATGATCATCACCACTGGAAAAGTTGTTGTTACAATTTTACTTGGTTCAGCAGGTTGGTGCAATTGACAAATTTCCTCCAGACCTCATTAGATTATGCATTTAACAAATGAGTTTTCAGCACTCTGGCACCTGCAGGAATAACAATGGAAATTTTTAAGGGAAAAGAAATTGCTGCTGATTTTATTTAAATTAAAATTTTGGCAGGCATTGGAATATGCAGAGTTGTTCAATATTTTTTACAAATACTTTGTGGCCCTGTCATGCTGTATACAACTTTCACAGCTGCTGTTATAACCAAATGGTGAATTGTTGCATATTATGAGTGACCATATATTTATATACTATAATGTGAATTCTGACACTACCTAATGTAAAAAAGAACTGTATTTACATAGCTCAAAAAAACAAAAAGGCAAAAAAGAAGAATAGGTTGACTGTGTGAAAAGAGTGATAATCAGGTAAGCAGACTTCGTGTTGGTTTCTAATGTGGTTAGCAAAAGGAGCTGTTTTGATATGATATAGCCAACCTTTTTGTATGATTTAGTACTGCGTAGTCAGCTGCAGCCAGAATGGAAGCGTACAAAATCACTGTAGGTTGTAATTAATGAATTCATAATTGGAGCAATAATTGTAAATTAGCATTTATCTCTCTAATCACGTTTTAATGGAGTTATTACATATGAAGTATAGGTACAACTGTATATACTTAATGTGTAAATATACTAGTATATGAAGTATAAGACAATAGCTAAAAACCCGATATTAAATGACAAGGACTGGTCAGATGTGGCCTTTTATTAAGGCATGTAAGATTATCTGACAACCTTACATGTAGCCAAATGCAAGGTAATAAATCTACAAAGGGATAAAAACAGGTTATGTGGATCACCATAGGGCTGAACATCAGGCAAGAGAGATGCCATTAAGCACATTTTGAAAAACTGGTTGCTATTTTGAAGTTGCATTTGTGAACGTCACCTGGGGAGGATGAAGCAGAAGGATCACACAGCAGTGGACGAGGGCCATTTCTTCTGAGTGCTCATGGGCAACTTGTCTGTAGAACTCCAACACATGCTGAGAGCCAGGAGGTATTCAGAGCAGAGTTACAAAAAGGACTTGAGGTCTGAGAAGGCTGTATTCCTGAGGGAGACCATGAGCTTAATTAGTTAAATACTTCCTTACTTATTGTGCCAAGAAGGAAGATGATGGAGGGTGATTTGACTGCAGCCTTAAAGTACTGACAAAGTACAAAGTGCCTCCATTTTTTTAACAGACTTCTCATCTAATTGAAGTTATGAGCCAATACTTCTGATAAACCCCTGCAACTTCAGAACAGAAATACACTTTGAACTTTTCACCACAAGAGTAATCTGCCATAATAAACAACTTATATATGGATATAGTGGATTCTCCTGAAGTGCTTCAATAAAGACAAAAGTATCTTTTTGAAAGAAGAAAGGAAGTAGTTGTAGGCTTAAGGCAGAAATTCCTTTACAGCAGAAGTTTTACAGCCACCATCATGAAGGCAGCCAGAATAATGGTCCCTGCTGTCCAGTCGTGTTTTTAATCAGTGAGCCTATGGCAATGCCAGCACGTTACATGCTGAAGCAGAGATAGAGCACCCTAGACTAAAGGTTTGGTTTAAAGTACAATGGGAAATACGTGATAGTGAAGCTCAGTCAAAATGACTGTGGATGAATCCTTGCAGTGCCTGGACTAATCCCAACTGGGGACCAGCCTTCGGGGAGCTGTCCGCAAAAAGCGTGGCAACCTAGCACCTGGGAAGGTGCAAGTCCTTCTGCCAGAGTGGCTGGCCCAGCTGTAGGGCCAGTGGGCATACCAGAGCCACAGACCACCAGGAGCCTGCAGGTCTGGCCTGAGGAAGGTGGCTCCTAAATATGCACTAGTAAAAAACTTAAAAATAAAATGAGGCAGGCATCCTTATTGGCTTCAGTACTGTTCCTGTAGAGACTCCACTGGGCTGCTGTGCATGGATGCAAGCTCTCTTGTCATTTTCTCATGGTTGCTACTCTTAGACACGTCTTTCCTGCTTCCTTACTTATTTTTGTAGGCTGCCCACTGAGCATCGGGTCTGCTTCACCAGTCACACATTTTCACAAGTGAAACACTCCACTCCATGCGAAGAGCAAAACCAATATGCATATGTAAGATAGCAGAGTCTTTGTCGTATGTAAATTAAATTTCTGAGAGTTAAAAAAGCAAGCATTTCCTGACTGTTCTCTGGATTTTATATAGGTCTCTTGTCAGTATATACATCAGGGGGGGTTTGGTATTAATAACTCAAGATATCTCAAGATTTATATGAAAAGTTTTTTCACTGTTCTTTCCTACCATTTTAGCAGCTCATACTTAAATTTCATTTTGAAGTTTAACATGCCAGTGCTCTCAGGCACTGCTGGCTGGCCTTGCAGCCGTGTTTCTGTTTTTCTCCATGCTTTGAGAATCATCTGTACAAAAGAAGATTTCATCTCAAAGGAAGTTCTGGAGAGTAGTTGTGTACCAAGTGTTAAGATACAGCATAAGTGCATTGAGTAAAAAAAAAAAAGATCCTTTTATTCTAGTTTCAAAGCTAATACCAGTCTTAAGAGTTAATTATAATAATTGCCATAAACAGTAATTGGACTAAATTGTTTTATATATTTCTTGTCAGATTTAAGGTTTAACAAATTCTGGTATTCCCCACACTTTTCCAATCCTCCATATTTTTATTTTTACAGGAATGATGGTGCCATCTTTGACCTCAGCTGTGTATTTCTTTGTATTTTTGGGCCTGTGCACATGGTGGTCCTGTTGCCAAGCATTTGATCCGCTGATATTCAGCTGTCTGTGTGTATTAATGGCTATATTCAGTGCAGGGCACTTGATTGGACTTTATCTGTACCAGCTACAGTTCTTTCAGGAGGTTGTTCCACCAAAAGATTTCTATGCCAGGTGAGAGAAATTCCTTTCCTTTTTAATTGTGGGCACATGATACAATGCAGTGTCAGCACATGTTGATGCAAATGATCTTCCACATGATGCTTTGACAAATTTTATATGTAAATTCATGTTCAGTTTTAGAGAGTTGCAGCATTTCTGACTGAATAGTTCTGCATGATAGAGTGGTGGAAATTCCACCTGGGATTTCTGTATGCGGAGAGCTAGGACAGCTTAGGAGTGGGATAGATTTTGTTTTTTAGTCTGAGTGAAACTCAGATGTGAGTGAGAATACTTTGTCTAAGACAGGAGATAAAGGAAATAGGTGGTGATATTGATGCAAGGGCAGTGTACACTTGCACATTTTTTGGCAGACAAAAAGAAGTGCTCCTAGATCATAGTGTCTTAACTGGGAAAAAATGCATGTGTGGTGCCATCATTGTGTGCAGAGGCTGAGGGCTGCTGGTATACTTCACATGGTGTGCATTACATTAGACTGTTAATACAAAATTTCTTTCTGGTCCTGCAGAACATGCCAGTCTTAGGTTCACACTAGCAGCTATATGGCTTAAGACAAAAAGCAGCATTTCTAGTTACTGCTGCAGTAAATATTGGTTGGATGTGATTTCACTGACTCTTTAATTTTTTACGTAATGTAATCTAAAATCTGGTGAAGTAATGGCTGTATTTTTTCTCATTACTACTTTTTCTTTCTGCTGAATTATGATTGCAAATTGGTTTTTATGGTATGTATTTTTAGTCCTGTAGTAATCCCTATGTTAAATTAAATGTAAACCTGAACTTTATTTCTAGTAAACCTGTTGTTCCTTTTAAGTTTTATAAGCTGAAGGTGAAAGGATATTAGATGTACTGTGGAGAATCAATTAATGATTTACGTCTCAGTGCACCATTAAAAGCAGTAAAAAATTACCTGCCTGGCTAGAGTAACCGTCACTTTAATACTTATTTTGACATTTTATTTAATACAAATTAATAGGTGTGTGTTTTGCGATGTTGGAACTGATGACTCGGAGCCTCACTGGGAGGGCATAACATTACCTAAAAAATCGGGAGAGATCTTCTTAGTTGCGTTCTTTTGTGCCACCTAGAGGTCAGGGTGGGAGAATGGCTGATTTCTAGCGCCGAGTAGCTAAAACGCTCGCAAATTACCTGAGGACATTATTTTGCATTCTCCTTGTATTAAGAAAGAAAACATGGCTTCAAAAATCTGAACTATTTGGCTATGGGATATAATCTTACAGGTTTTTATCACCTTTTTATCACCAGATATCAGTAGCGTTTTCTCAAGGAGAGGGAGTACATGTTTTGTACCATTTTCCTGGAACGTGAAATTTCCTTTATGTGCGTCATTTGCAAAAGTCCCTTTTGTCTTTTTAACATTTTCTTATTTAAAATTACTTTATTTACTTTAATTTCCATTTAATGTAATCTCAACCTTATTTTCTCCATTTAATTACTTTTTCTAATAGTGTAATGCTACAATGTATGATAAGATCTCATTCAGTACAAATATGCCACTTTAACTTAGTCACTAATTTTTTAAATTAAAAAAATCAATTGTTAGTAATTTGCCTTTGCTTCACTGAAGAAAGAAAAAGCACCTTCAGAGTTTGGATTTAAAAAAAAAAAAAAAAATCAATGTGTTGGACTTTGGAGTATGTATTGACCTCTTTGTAAGCAGAAGATGATATTATCTTCTGGCAGACTTTCTCCTGAATTGGTACTGTTGAGTACTCTGCCTTTTACACGTGATAACATGAGAGGGACTAACCTTCTAAATTACATAGGAAATTATGTTTGAAAATCCAGAACACCAATGACAACTCAACAGAAGGTGTGGTAAATGCATCTTCCTTGTTTCTTTAATCACAGTTCTTTCTGCTGTGGATTTACTTTGATCTGCTTTCAAGGAGATGTGTTTAAAGAGTACTGAGACAGGTTTTACCAGTGCGTGGAAATGCAAATTTGAGTGTGAGGAAAAGCCACTAATATGATTTTTAATCATTAGAGTGGGACTGGCATATAAGCAGTGGCTAGAGGAGAAGAATGAGAGACGTGTACTAGAATAGTGCGAAAAAAATATGTTAGTAGTTTTCATCCTAGAAGAAATCTGATGCTTTGCTATTTGTGTACCATCTTAGTTTGAAGCAGAGCTAAATATGCAGAGTTCTCATTAATAATACTAGTGAGTGGCTTGCTTGGGTAAAATATATGCTGAGAAATAAATCTGATTCCCCAAATACTCCTCTTATTCTCACCCAGAATATGCTGTTTGATGTCTATTTGCAAGGAGAGAGCAGCAGGTTGTTCTCATACTTAGTTGTATGAACTCTACTTAGTTGTAATAAACCCACTGTATGAAAAAAACATACAGCAAGTACATGTATTTGCATGTGTTAGCTTTAGTGCTATTACAAACTGACCTTTATCCCTAAATGCAGGGGAGCTGAAATGTGAGCTATAAAGTTTTGAGGGCTCAATCCCTAGGTTAAGCTCTCCTCAGATGCAAGGGCAGATGTGGAAACTCTCGTGCTGGGCTGCTGGTAGATATTTCTCTCTGATGAGTGTAAAGCTGGTGTTCTTAAAAGCTGCGAACATTGGTTTTTCTGGGTTTGACTTCTCAAGTTGACAAGAAATGTACAATTTGTTTCTGATCAATAAAAAATATGTTGTCTTTGAATAGTAATACACTCTGCCACTGTATCAGTTGATTTCAGACTAAATGAAGTTACGCTGTGCCAAAACAAGCTGTAAAGTTCTCAAGCTAATCTTTCAGCAAATCTTTCAGCTAAGATTTGTATCACCCTTGTAATGCTCCTTCCTTTGAAAGTCTCTTCAACTCAAAATTCAGTATTTCTCCCCCCAAAAAAGGATACTGTGATAACATAGTCCTGCGCATATGCCATAGTGCTGTTAGCAAATATGAATGCATCGATCTTCTACAAAGTTTCAGATGTACCGTTGTGGCCTTCTGGTTCTGTGAGGTGCAGATAGAAGTGGCATAAACACAAACACACAACGAAATGCTACCCAGTGCACAGTAGGATCTGCAGATTGAAAAATATATGGGGTACTGATAAGTCTGAGGTATAGCTGATGTTGCCAGGGGTAGGCACACTAGCAGCAGAGCTTGCATGAAGCTGCCTCTGCCACTGACAGCTTTTCTTCTCTAGACCAACCCACTGTGGAAAAGTGGCAGCAGTCTTTCAAGGCAGTGCTCTAACTGCCTTGGAGATAGTGGTCCTACATGGCTCAGGAGGACTGGTGTAAGTAAGGCTGAATTTACCCTTCAGTTAGGACTTACCTAGTTGCATGAATTTACACTGGTTAGGATTCAGCTGGTCTCTTGTCAAGTAAAATGTTCACACTCATTTGTAACATCATTTAAAATAGGGATCTTCTGTGTTGGCTTGCTGCCATCTTGCAAAATTGGTGATTCACCAATCAGAGGGAAAACAATAACAAGAAGTATCCATTTAAAACAAAATTTGGAAAATACCGTATTTCCACCAGAAAATTATTTTCACCTGAGTGAATAAAAAAAGTCCATGAGCTAAAATGACTTTAGAAATATTGTACATTCTGCCACAGCCTGAAAAAATATGCAATAATAGGTTTGCCATTTTTCAGATTGCTGCCTCCTTTCTTCCTGATGGTGTTTATTTTTGCAAAAGGATGTAATTGGGGCAATGATAAGGCCTTGCCAACATGAAGAAATAGGATCAGTGCGGCAGTTTGAAGTTTATCCTGAGTCATTAAAGTTGTTCCGGTCCAAAACTATGCCTATAAGCATATTAATTTAAAGATACAGTAGTCGGATGTAAATTAAAAGCTATGTGCTTTCTTAGAGTTCTGGGTCTTTCTTGTATTGCTTGTACTTTGCAGGCAAGAAATGTTCAAAATAATTTAAATATGAACTATTCATCTATAGGAAGGCATCACCCTCATAAAGTGAGGCAAACCTAGGAGTCCAGGGAGTGTGTATACTTCACAGTGGGATGTTGTTTCACATCTTTAAGTGAATGGGAATTTGGAATTACACAAGTGATCGCGTTGTTGCAATCTGAGTGGGGAAGTCTTACCTAAGGCTGTCTTTTCAATAGGAAATTTTTATCTGAAAGATGCCTATGAATCTCCTTAAGCAAGACTTTCTAAATAGGTTGTACAGTGATTAGTAACAAACTTGCTTAAATTACTTTTTTATTTTTGGAGGGAGTGTTATATTGATATTTGCTACAGATGGTAGAGTCAGAATATTCAGTTTGTTTTCAGATGTATCTGAGTCCAGTCCTAAGTCCTCCATTTGAACTTCCCTGAAAGCTTTGATCTGGATTCAGAATTTGTAGACCAAATGCTCAGACTAGGGTAATAAATGCTTAAGCACAGTTTCGAAACTATTCCTGGAGTTGTAACATCAGGCTGGGATGTCCAACTGTCATTTTTTTCCACCTAAATTAGAGGCTAAGTGTGCTAATAAAATCTCAGCAGGAGAGCAGATACTGCCAAAGCAGCAAGCTGTAGCTGATCAGTTATCTTGGTGGTGGTGTCTTGCCTCTGCAGGGCAAGACACTGATCTCCTGCTGCTTTTTGTAGCTCCCCTGGAGCCAAGAGCTTGACAACCTGTTTTACCTGAGCTGCAGCCACTGTTAGTCCTTGCTGCAGACCAGCTTTGGCATCTATCTCAAAGGTGGCTCACCTCCGAGAGGCAGAATATTACATCCGTACAGATTTCTGAGGTTTTTGGAGTTGCCTTGTAACCTGGTCACAAGCCAGTGTTTGACAAGATGGAGTATTTGCAGTTCCGTTTATGTATCGTATATTGAGCTGCCCTTCAGCTGTAACAGCTTTCATGCCTTCTGCCTGATATTTTTAGGTCCGCACTTCTTCTGTTTCCATCATCCTCAGCAAAAGCACACTTTCTAGTCATAGAGCGTGCTCCAGATCATGCTGGACTAGGCACCATATTTGTCACGACCTGTTTAGGTTTTAGAACCGGAATTTCTCTCTTGTAGAGGAAGAGAGGTTAAGCTAATTAATAAATTAGTTAAGCTAATTTATCTTATTCTTACAGAAGTTTTGCAGGTGAGTTATGTATTAGCTATATAATGTTCCACACCTAAGGAAACTGCTAATTCTTATAAGGCTTTAGCTTTTTCAGAACTTCAGTTTCATTATGTTTTAAAAATTATTTTGCAAAGGAAGTGAATGATTCTGTTAACTGCTTAGAATTCAAGGTCAGACTCCCGTTGACAAAAGACAATAATCATCCTTGCTATTATTGTAATCTCTTTCTAAACTTTGAGGTAGCCCAGGGCAGGCAGGCTCATGTGGGCTCTCTTTCCCAAAAAGGGTTGGATGGGATTATCCTTTGAGGACAGTTGCAGCCTGGGCCATTCTGTGATTCTGAGTTGCCTCCTGAGTTGCATGATTCTGCAAAAGATGTTTTGTCCCAGAATTTGGTGCATCACAAAGCGAGTTTCTCAATGTTGTGCTAGGAAATGTTTCTGTACTAGACAGTAAACAGTTTATTTGCTATCAGCTGAACCATCAGAGTCCATGTGGTTTTCACTTTTTTATTAACTATCTAATAATATATACCTGGTGTCCAAAATGATTCACATCTGTAACCGTAGCTGGTGAGCAATTACCAGAATTCATAAGAGCAGGGTAGAAGAGCTGAAAATACAGATAAACCAAGGAGTACGGAAAAATTCATAGTAAATCTAATCTTCTCAAATAAGTTTGTTTCTTCTTTCTCAGAGGAAGGTCTACTGGTTCTTAATGAACTTTGCATATTCTTTAGTTCGTATTAGCATTTTTCTTCACTGGAACAAGCTACTCTGGTTTATATGAGAAACTGCTCAAGATGGCTGAGAAGGAGCCCTATTTAATGAGTCAGAATTTCATTACAAATTGAACTTGTTTCAGCACTAGAAAGGTGAATAGAATTTCTGACTGGTTTGAAGTTCAGATTTTTAATGATTCTGAAAGCACTGTCTGGGATATTCAAATGTGACAGGAGAACCAGTGGTAGAGTTCCCGATCAGTTGTATCAAGAAAATGATGGAAATGTTGCAAAACTACTCTCTGTTGTGAGATTTCCAGCTTAGTGTCTGCCACTAAGAGATCCACCCAAAATGAGTTTGCCTCTTTCAGTGCTTATTCAGAGGGATTCCTTGGAGATGCACTCATCAGCGAGCATGCAATAACTGTCCATACTGTGCTAGCTTTATGTCAGAGTTGTATGCAACATTGATTTAAAATGGTTAGCTCAGGTTTTGGTGGAAGTCCAGTGGTTACAACACAAAAATCAGTGTAAACTTAAAGAGCTTTACTAGGGAGAATTTGTAGCTCTTGCTGGTCTTTACATGGTTATCAATACCCACCTCTTTTTGCTACACACTGCAGTTGCTAAATTCAGCAAATTTCTGTTTGTGCCAGGATTTACACCAAGTTTGAAATTCTCTGAAAAAAGCAACAGATTAACTGAAAGTAAACTGCAGTGATTTTTCTGGCAGAGCAGCCCTTACCAGTCTCCCTGGCAGCCTTAGCAGTGGTGGCTCTCCATCTCTATAGTGGAGCTGTTGGCATTCACCATAACAGCCGCCCTGAGCAAAGTGCCAGATTTAGCCTTGGAAGAAGCAGACACAGCTTTATTTTACTGCTGTTGCACCACAGGTGATTTGCATCCTCGTGTCTTCCCCTGGACTTGACAGGGATGTCAACCAAGAGACATGCAAAGACCTTTTGAAAAAAGCTGGTTTCTGACAGTGTGAAAGGCCAGTTTCAGAGCTGTATTTTGCTGCTGCCGTGGGCCTGTGGCCAGTGGGCTCTCTGACAGCCCGGTTGGGCTGGCTCTGACCACACGTGGTTCTTGTTAGTGGGGAGAGGGGAACCTTGGCGCTCCCAACAACGTGTGCACTGTATCCGGACGCTGAGCAAAAGCTTTATACATAAAAATCAGTTGCCATCGCATGACATAATGCTGGCAGATTGCCACCTCCTTGCTGTCTACTGCCCCTAAATAGCCACGTGTTACTGTAAGAACAGCCAGAGGTGCCTCTTTCTTGGGTGCGTTGAAATGTCAGGGTGAGAGGGACAGAGAGAAGTGACAAAGATTTAAAAGTGCTGATGTACCATGATAGACTCTCCTGCTGATTCTGGTTTGAAGGAACTGGGTGTGCAACCACCCTCACAACAGAGCCTTCCCACTTTTGCATCCCCTCAGGCAGCTCATTTGCATGGAACCAGCACACCTCTCCACTAACAGAAGCTCTGCTTATGGTCAGAGAGAGCTGGATCACTCCACTCCCACACACACAGCTTGCGTCTCCTTAAGCGTATCTGATTCCCACACTGACACTTGAATACAGACTCCCTGTCCATCGCAGGCTGTCCTGTGTGGATGTGCAGAGGATGGCTTTGAAGAAGTGACTCTTTAATTTCTTTTTGTATTGTTTAAAGGTCACAGCTCTGCATGCTGTGATCATTGAGCAAGGGCCTGAAAACAAAGACAGAAAAGGGATAGACAGACATCAACCCCTCTGTTCCTACCAGATATCACTATTGATCTGTGATATTAGATGTGGATTATAAATAGCAAACTTCTGTTGTCATTACAAGCTTGTCTTTACTATTTTCCTGAGGTCTGCTTGCCAGCATTTATTTTCATACTCTGGCATGCCCAGAAATTGTGATGATAAATATTTGGCACTTATATGGCTCTTTGCATTTTCAGCTCAATGTATCAACATCACCAAATGAATTCCTCAGTGATAGATAGTACAAAAGGTAATCCTAACTAACCTCAGACAAGCACACTCCAGAGGGAGCTAGTCCTTGTCTGTGCATGAGGCAGTCTACCTGGGTTTCTCTAAACACTCAGAGTGGATGTGCTTAATCTCTTTTTTATGTTCATTTAGCTGAAGTATGGAATTTGCTGATAAAAACAGACAATCAGGTACAGTTTATGACCAATTTAAGTATTGGTTACGTTATACAGCTTTGGCTTTGAAATTAGGCATTTTCCCCACATTTCCCAAGCCTTGTTGTTCATTCTCCCTTTATCTTCTTTCCCATGTCTTGCTATTTTATTTTCTTTTTCTCTTCAAAAACAAATGGGAATCATAGCTTGCGTTTCTGCCTTAATGCATTCTCTGCTAAAAGAAGAGAGTATTCTCTTTGCTTATAGTTTCTACTGCAGAATCTCTTAATTTAGGTATCAATCACTCTTGCTTTTTTTTTCAAGCCATTTCACTGCCAGCCAAGTAAAGTAGAAAACCTCTTTATCCTCTGCATGCATCACTGAACCTAGCTGACTGTCCCCGTGTGACTAAAAAGTATCATCATTCCCTTTCAGAGGTGGAAAAATTCCCTAACAGAAAAGTAAGATGAATTGCATACGCCCCCCAGGTAGCCAGAGCTTGGAACAAAACCCAGAGTTTTTGGCTGCAGCCTGTCCCTAGGTTCCTAGATCACAGACCAAGTTACCTCAAAGTTAAGATGGGTATGAAGCTATGCTTTAAAACAATTTATGTTCTTCTGCATATGTTATTTTAAGAAGTAACAGTAAATCTCTTAAACTGATAGGCAGTTGCATGGGTAGTTGCTGTATTGGGTCACTTTCATGTTTTGGTCACGTAGCTCTTCACTAAGTGCTTACGCTCACTGGGGTTATTTGAGCAGGGTGTCCTTTTCCTAAATGATTTCTTCTGAAGCTTTGCACTCAATGGCCCAGCTGTGTAAATTCTTCCATCCTTCTTCCAGCACCTGAGCTGGACAGTAAGGCCATCTGTGGGCTGCACTACCTGTTTGAATTTTGGGAGCAGGCTGTCCTCCCTTCACATCCCATGTGCTGCTTGTGTCATACTTTCTGAGGTGGAAGTGTTGGCTCTTTTCCTTTCAGCAGCTCTGCCAACACACTTTGGGAAACCAGTAACTTCAGTTACTAATTGGCACAGAGAGATGTCATTAAGCCATGCCTCCTGCTGTGTGCTGAGGTATCCCAGCTCACCCTCTGGCAAAGGGAAGCCTTTGTGCCCATGAATGTTTCTGAACTTGCCTTCAGTTTTCCCTCACTTGCTTTCCGCATTAAGCCTTAGAAACATGGACCTGTTTTCTCATTTTTTTCATCTCTGAGTAGAAAATGCAACTAAATATTACAAAATGTTAAGTTTATTGGCACAGTTTGGGTGGTGTCCTTCCCCAAGCAGTGCTTTTCAGTATGAGTCGGTTTTCATTCCATCATACAGTTGTGGCGAACGCATATGTACATGAGGAAGGGGAGCGGGTGGCAAACCACTGTGCCTTTTGCTAACTAGTTTCCTCTGCTGTAGTGGCTTTCTTTCTCCATCTTCTCATCACAGCAGCACTGCCTCAGCCTCTGCAGCTTCCATGCTCCTTGAGTTGCCTCTGGTTTGCAGCTGAAACTGGAAAAAAACCCACAAGCCTGCTTCATTTATGGTAGTTATAGTTAAATGACAGTACAAACAACTATCTAACTTTCTACCTAGCATGTGAGCCAGGCTGCTGCTGTCAGATCAGTGACACTGCTAGTCCTGGTGAGGAAGGATCATGTTGAAAGAGGCATTCTAACTAAGGTTATCAGGCAGAGGCCCTAAACCAATTTCTTCTGTACCTTTATCCCCATTTCACCTTCTTGCCATCCTGTCTGGTGGTTTTCCCTGTGCCTGATGCTCAGCTGTCTGACTGGGTTGAAAAGATACTGGAGTCACTGCTACAGCACATTTTTTCATCAGATGATCACCCCTGGAAGTCCCAGCAAAGGTCCCCAAAAGCTTGAACAATATCGCTGCTTTTCTAGCTTGCTGGTGTACTAAAAAGAGCAGTAACAATATCAGTGCTCACCAGAAACTCATAGCACAGCTGAACTGTGTCGTGGGTAATTAAGTGGTTTGGGGAGGAACCTTACTGGTAGGATAATGTCAAGCTTTTGAAGATGGGTTTTGTCTCAGTAAACAAAGGATTAATAGACTCATGTCTACTAATAGTGATAACAGTAGGGAATTGCTGCCTCTAAGCCCGTGAAAGCATGCTGCAATTTTTTAGTATGCCTTAGGAATATCTTTAGGAATAGAAAGTCAGTACAAAGCGTGAATATTGGATGAAATATCTTACATAGCTCACAGAACTTCATGTTCAGACTTAAATTTCCCTCAGAGTAGCTGCGTTATTGCAGATATATGAAGTATTTGAATGTCTGAAGTTTGTTCATTTCTAATGGATATCCAGTCCTTAACAGTTCCAGTCACATAGTCTCAGAGGAAATTCCATTATCTGGTTAATTTGAAAAAACAGGTTATAAAGCAGATACTATTTAACATCCTGGTTTAAAGTTGTTAATTCACTTGAAAGCAAAGTGATTTTATTGTGGCTGCTTATATGGTTGTTTTGTTCTCCCCGAATTAAGATTTGTGTTGTATTTATGGTTTTTGCAAGCTTTTATGTAATTTACAGCCCTTAAAGCTATTCTTTCTTCTCTACAGCTTCCTGGATTAATGGCTCATAATTTTTCTCTGTCCTCATAATATGGATGATATTAGCACACAAGTTTTGTATTACTTATTTTTTCATGAGGCTTCTCATGCAATAGATGTGTATTTGAAATTAGTTTTCCGTTAAAAGAAAAGTCACTGATGTTCAGAAGAGGGTGGGAGATATACCAGGACTGGTTTTGTCATTGCTAGAAAAGCTTTGATCCAATAGAAGGTATGGAAACCAAGACTCTGTATTAAGAAAAAGTACATAGACATCTGCTAAAGAGCTATAGAAATACGATGACATTAAAACAAAAGTTAGAATGATCTACTTGCCTACCAAGCCTATATTCACTGTGTGTATGCCTGTATTACAGCGTTGTGATAGCAACACTCTGAAGGAAAACACTTCCAGTCTTACTCTGTGTTTTCAGATATTTCCAAAGCAGTTATTAACTGTTAAGCTGAAATATATCATAATACTTCTCAACCCAAACAATTAAATTTTTGTGTTATTGTTAATATCACACAATTACATTTAGCCAATTCCGAATTATCCAAGTCTGAACCAAAGCAGGTTCTAGGGCTTTTAAGAGCTAAAAATACTTCAAATTATTTTTAAAGCTTGTATCACTCTGAAATGGATAAATTTAGTAACTTCGGTCCAGCTGTGGACTGAGGCTTGTGTCTGCAGTATCTCCCTACACAGCTGTCCTGCTGAGCTGAGGAGAAGGCATGAAGAGTCAGTTCCTTCTCTGTGGAATCTTATAAATAATGTGATTTGGAAAGACAGATGCCCATTTTCCCATTCATTCTTTTTTTCCCTTAAAAATCCATATGAAACTAAATGCCTCCTGCTCATCTTAACCCTAATTCTTTAGGACACTTAATGCATTTCAGCCAAGTTTCCCACCTCCTTCCTTCCTGTGTTCTGCTGTGTCTGTAAAAATGTGTAAGTTCAGTGTACCCTTAGCCGCAAGTGTTGTCTGAATTCCCAGCCTATAGCCTAGGGAGTAACAACCATCTGGAAGGCAACAAAAGAGGTACCACAGGACTGGCTGAGTCCTTTCCAATGGCATGTATTTCTTTGAGCATATAGCCAAATGATGTGGAGGCTGGAAGTGGGGCGGCTCACAGGATTCCCTTGGAAGAGCCTTTATGGATATAATGTCATGGATCATAACCTGCGTGAAGCTCTGCCATCCAAGTAGAGAAATGCAGGTTCGTGGTGACTGCCTGTCCTCCAGGTTATCAGAGAAAACACAACAGAATAGCTTGTGTGAACAGTGGACTCCTGACTTTTAGGGGAATTGTGTAGGAATGATATTTTCTGTATGCTAATGTATTTTTTAATTCCTGCTGCTACTTCCACCCTCTTCTCCTCAGGCCATTTTCAAATTTGACAAGAGTGTGTGCCTCCTTTAAGTCAATGTTTGAAAAAAGGGCTGAATCTTCAAGCAGCGCTTAGAGTTTGGGACACAGCCCTTTCAGTGTTTCAAATGCTCTTTTTGAATCTCAGTTTTCAGGACTTGGCCTGTGAAACAGAAGTTTTGCCTTTTCTGCCTGTATTTGTCTTCCTTTGCACTCTTTCACGCAGAAAAAGAAGATTTCTTCCACAACCACCACCCCACTACCACATCCCTCTCCAAAAAGGCTGGTTTTGATTTTTTTTTTCCCCATTTGGGGGCATTTACTGTCATTCAATTTCTCTGTTGTTTCTTTTCTCTGCTCTCTCCTCTCCCATACTTTCCTCTTCTACTCTTACTCTTCTCCTCTTCTTCCTTTATCTTCTCTTGCACTTTTACATCTGTATTTTAGGGCTCAGCTATTCTAGTATCAGTCAGTTTTGATATTCCGTTCTCCTACCCCAGACTTGCAGGCACCACTCTTCTCTCTTTCCATGTGAGGACAGTGAAATAAATATATAGGAGAAGGTATACAGATAAAATAACGATTCAGACAGTTCATGAAATCCAGTATAAATTCAGAAGTTCTAGAAAGATGGATTCTCCAAATCTAGCCCAGCACAGTGGAAGTCTCTCATTCCATTACTGTGAGTAACCATCCAACATGCATAGGCCCCAGCAAAACAAATACTGTAAATCAGGAAATATACCTCCTGAAGTAGCTTGATGCAGACATTTTCTTCAAACTGTAATCTTCATGCAAGCTCAGAGAACATATAGGAAAATTACTCCTGCTCTGTTGTGTAGTGAAAAGTAGGATCATAGAATCATAGAATAGTTAGGGTTGGAAAGGACCTGAAGATCATCTAGTTCCAAACCCCCTGCCATGGGCAGGGACACCTCACACTAACCTGCCACCCAAGGCTCTGTCCAATCCGGCCTTGAACATCACGAGAGATGAAGCATTCACAACTTCCCCAGGTGAGGCATTCCAGTGCCTCACCACCCTTACAGTAAAGAATTTCTTCCTCATATCCAATCTAAACTTCCCCTGTTTAAGTTT
>JAOEHY010010003.1:0-15719 GCA_025447955.1 Psilopsiagon aurifrons
GCTGCTATGAGGTCTCCACGCAGCCTTCTCTTCAGGCTGAACAGCCCCAACTTTCTCATCCTATCTTCATACAGGAGGTGCTCCAGTCCCCTGGTCATCATCGTGGCCCTCCTCTGGACTTGTTCCAACAGTTGCATGTCATGTGGTCCTCGCTGTTAAATGCTCGCTGCACTTCTGAGCCTTGTTCACCTCTGTGTTACTGCTGTTACTAAAGGTAGTGACACCAGTGGAGGTCTAGAAGTAACTTTTTATGTTTCTTTGGGCTTGTGGTTCGCACTGAATCTAAGCACTTCCAATTCTAATTTATTCCAATTTTTTTATTAATAAAATACAGCTTTTACTATCTGCACACTAATAAGCAAACAATAATGAAAAGGGATTCTGACAAAATAATGTTGAGTGTTACATTTTATTTTTCAATGAGTTTATTAGATTCCTGTTCTGAATTATAAGATATCTGAAGCAGTATTAAGCTAACAGTGCTAGGTAACTGTCTCAGAGGTATGAAACAATGAAAACCACAATGAACGTCTATTATTCATGCAGTATGGATGCTTTTTAAAGTAACTTAGATGCTTTCATTTTTACTTGATAGAGCCTTTTGTTTCATCTATTAAATAGTGCTTAAAAACCACAACTTCAGTCAATCAGTAAACAGGATCATTACTTCTAAGTGTTTCAGATTCTGAATCAAGGGTTTCATTTAATTTTTCAAGTGGAATAATGCATACAGATGAGGATGTCAAATTGCAAATAACCTGTATTAGAATGGCATGTACAGTGCTTATGGTAAGTAATCAACATTATTGACTTAGCTTAGGGATTTAAAAAGCTGAAAAAAACTAACAGAATAAATTGATTGGAAGAATGGAAATGTACATCACTGTGTTAAAAATTTGAAATGAGAGTAAAACAATGCAATAGGATTTTGTAATTCAGAAATATATATGCAAAGATATACATATAGGTATATACGGATCATGCCAGTATTATTGATTTAAATTTCCATAGGGACAAAGGAAAACATAATGACTTTCATTTGAATGGTTGTGCTGGGATTCATTATCAATACGTTAAAATACAAATTGTTGGCTACATCACACCCCTGCTGAACTTTTTCCATTAGTAGTTAATAGCCATCAAGTCTTACTTTTCACGGTTTTGAATTCTATTTACTTTATCTTCTTTTTATAATCATCATTGTCATGCTGTAAACTTTTCCAGAGATAGTGTTAAAAATCAAATGATTCATTTATAAATCCAAAGACTGTAGACTTGTCTCTGTCAGTAGGTGTATTACCACATAATTTAGCAATTTTTTGTATTTCATTTTGAACAACCAAGGCTGCCATGGTGAAGTGCCTCTCAGCATTTTCATAATGGACTGGTTCTGAGGTATTTATGTTAACCCACAAGTATACTTGGTCTCATCTCAGAAACAGTTTTATGCATAAGACTGCATCATACTTATGCCATAAACAAGCTTAACCAGGAAAGATAGCATTGATTGTAAAGATTTCATTTAATATTTTCGGCTGCAGATGCATGTGTGATCCCTGGGTTTGTTTGTTGTTTGTCATTTACGAGACTCCGTGTATCAAATGCAACACATGCCAAAACCCAGTGGTGGTATTCGTGCCCATATTAAAAAGTTCTTTAATGCCACAGGTTGTCTTATTGATTTCACTGAGACTATTCGCTGTGTAAAATGTTCATTGCAAGGAGTATATCATGATCTTGCCCTGAGTGCACAGAGGATGCCTACATAGGAACTCCATTTCACAAGTGTTTTCACTGCAGAGTCACCTTGGGTTGATATCTTGTCAGATTTCATAAACGCCATGTACGTCCTACCTAGCAGCTGGATGGCACAACCTGGAGGGAAACTCAGGCTTCCCACTGCTGCTCTGGAGCAGAGGTAGGTAAACAGCCATATTCATGTCTGGGCTAGGATAAAAGTAGATGAAGCTCATATTCCTTAAAGGTCTGCTTTAATTTCATTTTATTTTATTAAGAAATGAGTTATTAAACTCTACATTCCCCAACTGACCAGTTGCATGCTGATCCAAGATCACTGCTGCCCTCCTGAAATGGTGTGCAGGCTTTCTGCTTCACTTTACACTTTAGGTCACCAGGTTTGCCATGGATAAATTATTGTCTATCTACCTGTAAATAGGTATAATCCAGACAGCAGCAGGGGATTTTGTGGGATGGAAAGTGTTATATAATGGCCCAGTTCTGCAATTGTTCCTAGAAGCTATGCTAGTGGTAAGTAGTAATGGGTCAGTGCCTCCCTCTGGTTCTGAACGCATTAGTGGAAATTTTGCCTGAGCAGAAACTGAGCCATTAGGCCTTTGTGTCAGATGCTTTCTGTACACCTTTTCTATCACGCAATGTTCATACTGAATAATAATGTTATATCACTGCTGTCCATCTATGTTAAGCTACTTTATAAACTGCCCTAGTGAAATAAATAATCCTTTTCCCCGCTTTGCACAGCAGACATCATTTGCAGGCTCAAAGCCCATCGAAACATTTACATCTATATGTGCCTGAATGTGTATGTGTGGAAATATACATTTTAATTACAAATATCCCTATGTTAGCCTTGCAAATGAAACCATGTTCAGTTAAGTGTGTGAGAGCTGTGATGCATGAAATGCTAGACGTCTTGCTGTCTGTGCAACTTAATTTGGACTTCTAGGGTGTCCAGTGTATCTGCTTACTGATAAAGGGGGAATGTTTTAAATACTATGCTCAAATAATTCTTTTTCCATTTCTTTTCAGCTTACAGGCACAATGGACTATGAATTTTTGTGTGCAGTGGTAAACAGCATGTTTCTTATGTTCAAAACGCATGAGTTTTATCCTGAACATTGCTTCTAATTTTTTTTTTTTTTTTTTTTAATGACACCACATAAAATAATAATAAAACTCTTCCCTGTGAGGGTAGTGAGGCACTGGCACAGGTTGCCCAAAGAAGCTATGGCTGCCCCATCCCAGACAGTATTCAAGGCCAGGCTGGATGAGGCTTGCAAAAACCTGGTTTAGTAGAATGCCGCAGGGGCTAGAACTGGATGAGTTTTAAGGTCCCTTCCAACCCAAACCATTCTATAATGGTGGCTCTATAATAAGCATCTTCCTCAAGAGAAATGTTAAGAAAAAATTGAATTATTATAGCTGTACAAAACCTAAATAACAAAAAAAAAAAAAAAAATCCCTACCTCCAGTCCCAGAAATTCTCTTCTCAACTGCAGAAACCCTCGTTGTCAACAACTGCTCTTGGTCTTCATTACTCTTGAAGTTTTGCTTCAGTCAGCAGCTGATGAATGCTGCAGCTGCAAGAAAAGAAAGGGAAAACATGACCAGCCACTAAGCTGGCCAGTGGCATTGAAGTACCACATGGTGGTACTTCTTCATCTCTGTCCCCGTGAGATCTCACACTCTGTACACACCTATACAGGTGACTTGGCAGCTCGTGAACCCCACCAGGACAGCTGTGCAGCTTGCAGCTGCTGCCGTGCTGCTCCCCACCCCGCTCAGCTTCGGTGGGTTGGCAGCCAGCTGCGATTTCCTGGAGAACACAAGCGAGTGGAAGGAAATGGCAATTATCAGCTATTCATATGGCAGAAGAACCTGAATGGGATTTCATGGAATGAATAAAAGAACACTTGTCCCACCCAGGAGCCTCTGCTGGCTCAAGCAATGGAGGTTTTAGGGCTACAAGAATCAGTGGAAAGCTGGAGCTCCAGCTTCCCCTGTAGTGCTGGGTTTATTTACCACCACTCACATCAATAAATTCAATCAATTCATCTGGCTACCCTCTACTTTTGAGGTGTGGTGCTCCTGTGTTGTAGTAGCTATCTTAGCCCTTGGTGATAATCTGGTTTATTCTGGAGTGCAAAAATACCCAGAAAAGGCCAAAGCTTGTTTCTTCTCTGTCTGCTCGCTATTGTGTTTTACCCCTCTCCCCTCCAAGTATCAGAGCATCCATTCAGCTTCTAACTAGGATTACTCAATTTAATTCTTCTCCTCTGGGCTATACAGATGACATGCTTCATATAACAGCAGCTTTGAGCATATACATCCTTGTAATATATTTGTAACTGGTGTTTTAGATGATCTGAGTACCAGCACTTCTGATGTTTCAAGCTGCATTTGGGCATTAACCAGGGATCATTTCCCCAGCATGCTGGAAGAGCACTCTGTGAACCTCCTGCCGTGTTTCCCCAGTTGAGACCAATGTTACTGCTGTTACAGAAGAGCTATGCTTCTGTTAGCAATAACGACTCAGTACATTATGGTAGATTTTGCTTTTTCCCCAAGTTCTGTTCAGAGACCGTCATGTGGCTAATATTACCCTCAGTCAGGTTTGCTGCTCTCCTCTCTGTGGTTTGCATATCATCCTCATCAGGAAAGATTATACAGAAATTTATTACATCAGGTCAGGATTAACTGAGGAGAGAGTTTATATCTTAATCAGTTTGTAACATGAAAAGTTTGACTGTGTGGAGGTGTATTAAAACTTGGTATTGGGATATCACACCATTATGTAATGGGTCTGGTGCATCCAAAGTACTTTCTCACATTCAAAGGTGCTTTCTGTTCAACAACATGATGGCAAAAGCTAAGACAGTACAACCTTCAAATTTCACTGAATATAGTAAAACTTCATAAAAATTTATACTTCTCATTCAGAGGGTATTTATTTCTTGGTCATTGTTACTAAGGTTATGCTTATTATTGCTATTCACATGAACTTTGTATATTATTTAAATTCACATATGAAGAGCCTGCACATATACAATTCCACATTCTCTCACTTGAATACTCAAGCAGTTTTGAGCATATTAGGACTTCTGGATGCCTCCACTTTTATTTATTTTTTTCCCAAGAGATTTTCTCAGACTTATATATCCACTATTTTAAAATAGTGTAGTAAAAGAAAGTGCTGATGCAAGCCTACTGCACTCCTCTATTAAAGTAATAATATTTAAGTAAGTTTTTCTTTCTTCCTCTATGAAACACTTACAATCTTCAAATATTTTCCAAATAAAAGTTCCAGCATATTGTCTTTTATGTATTATAGACAGCTAAAAAAGTTGTTTATATAACATTATTTTTTCCAGCAAAATTTAAAATTAGCAAGAGTCTAAATGAATGACTTACAAATTTATATCAAGGATCAGTAACATTATTCAGATCAGGTCCTCTAGCATGAAGCTGGGAACCAGCCCCTCGCCTTCAGAAAATTGGTCAAAAAAGACCTGTCCAAAGGCATCTTTGCAGTCTCAGCCTTGAGGGGAAGTCAGAATTAGTGTGGAAAAATTAAGCTCCACAGTTCCTCAAGTTAGGATGCGATTCAGACTTCACATGACTTCTTCTCATCACTTACACAACAAAACACAGGATTATGGTATTGAATGTGTTGTACCCTAGTGTGATTTTGCTTTGAGTTGGCATTTGCACCACTTACTAAAAGAAAGCATTTGCCATCACCTCTGAAACAAGGGTCTGCCTCCAGCAGTGTTTTATTTTGAGAGGAACAGGTAGAATGGGTAGCTTCAGCTTCCAGAAAACTTTTTATGGTTAGGAATTTCCAAAACACAGAATGCTTTTAAAAATGTTGCAATAAGAAAGCATTCCAAGTATAACTAAATGACTTTACAGGAAGATATGCAAAGGGTCTAATTTAGTAACAGCCTGCACCATAAAATATTAGTCAAATGCTAGCATAGCCATTAATACTCTTTTAAAACAAAGCAATTTCACAGCCTCATTTACTAACTGGAATCTCCTAAGTCTAGTTGGTAATTGTGCTTTTTATTCATGTCAGTAAATTCCATTTAGTGCTCTTTAACAGTTTCTTAGCGTAAATGCATTGAATGTTGTTAAATTGGATTAATAGCTTTTATATGAGATGTATGTAATATATACATTTAACTGAAGATGTTTCAACTCATGACAGGGGTTTTTTTCTATAATGCACTTTTTTCTTTTTTATTTCTTATAGATTTTTTTCCCCTCCCATTGGTAATATTTTTGTAATAGATATTTATGATATGTAATTTATAAATAGGGTCTTGCAAGGGTCATAAGTTTACGTTCATCTTTAGCTCACTTTACATTGTTTTGTCGTAAAGCAAGACTAAGGGTAAAATATTTTCAGGTGGGTTAGAATAAATAATTAGATATAAAGAGCTAGATAAATAATTAGAACTGTTGTACAGTTATGCAGTTTTTATATTTACATCTGTCTAATTTGCTTAAAACAGATATAATATGGGAGTATTGTGCACTGACCTCATATCTTAAAATGCTCCTTTGGAGCATATTTCTAGAATCATAACCAGATGTTTACTTCAGTCTCTCTTGAGTTCCTTCATAATGTTTCCTGTAATTTTTTAAGTGAAATCTTGATAAAGACTGAAATTGTTAAATTGGGTATATAGTGCTCAAGTGCTTTCAAATGCTATGGTATTCAACAGCCTAAGTACGTCAGTTGAATTGGTGTGTGTCTGCATGAGAGGACTTTTCAGCCTGCAATTTAGTGACTAGTCAGAGAGTACTTGAAAATAGCTGATTGATTAACTGACGTCATCAAGCACCATCTTCATTTATCTTTTGTGCCATGTTCCCAGCTTTCCTACTGCTAAAAAACATGATTGGGGCAGAAGAACAGAATTGCATAATTGTGCCTCTTTAAGCTCTTTATGGAGCAGCATGAGAAGGCCAACACAGCATCAGGTCTCAGCACTGGTAAGTGGGGAATGAACGAATAACCTTGTAAGACGATGGAAGAGAGGTTCCAGTTGCAGGTACCCCATGAGGAGGAAGAGGAATACAATAGTCTCTGCTGGCATCAGCTCATACCAGTCCCAGGAATGCATAACTCTCCATGCATGCGTGATGCCAGCCCAGACCCTGCCCTCAACAGCATCTCCTGATCTCTCATCCTCATAGATCTGCATTATTGGCAAAGGAAGCGCAATGAAACGGCAAATAGAGGGAATAGTAACCCAGAAGTGAAAAGCTTAGAGCCTGAATGTAGTTCAACTGTAAATCAAGATGAAAAACTGTTGCTGAGGAGTCCCAAAAAAAGATCTGCATTCATACTTTATTATTTATAAATATTTGCTGTTGTAATTTGAACCATAGTTGGTAGACAAAGAGCAAACACAAAAAACGGTTTGTGGATGCCACTGGCATTTGTTTGGGTTGATCTTTATCTGTTGTTCTGGCTTCCCCACTTGCAAAAAAGTATCCTATCCTAGCTTCCATGGTATATTTAACATGTACTCTGATGTTCTGAAATATCAGCTCTTTTGTAAAGAGCCATAATTGTCATAATATTATTTAGGTATATCTCATTCACTTTTCTAGAAAGTATGATGGAAATAAAAGTGGCAAAAACTCTTTACAGTGTAAAGTCTGTAATTTGTTGTATCCCTTCAGCTTTTGCAAGTCTTTTTCCATTTCTGAGGGTGTGGTGCAACAAATATGTCTGTGCTCTCAAATTTCTGCAAGTTTCAAACGCTAACTGCTGTTAGGAAAACTCTATGCTCTGAAAGCTGCTGGCAAGACTGGAAACTGATCCATTGCTGGACATAGATTTCTAAGCTCAAGCAACAGCTAGATGCACAGCACTAATGTATGAATTCTTCTGCAATAAACAAAACTGCTTTTTAAACAACCTGATCTCACCAAAGCATATGTCTTTTGTCTTCTTTAATGATCTATGGCAAAGAGATGGGCATAGAAAAATATTCTTTTTTTGAGAGACCTGAGGTGTGGTTGATGGAAAGTAATATCAAGCAAGTTGCAACGGTCAGAGGTGAATTCAGTAGAAAGAGGAGGAGATAGGAAGACATGACTGGCATTTTCTTCATTAAAAGGAGTCTATATATTCTGATTTCTTCCTTCAAATCAAGCTGAAAGCATCCCAGTAGACAATTTCTAGTTTCTGTCTCAATATTGTTGTGCAATGAAATGATACTGTTCACTCCTAAGAAGTATCACCAGCTTTGTTCCCAGGGTGAATAGTGCCATTCCTGACAACTGCCATGCACTAATAAAAGTTGAGTGATATTAGTGATCCTTTATTTTCTTTCATTTGAAGGATAGAAGCAATGATTCACTTTAATCCTCCAGTTTTCCACTTCAGAAAACAGTTTCCATCTCTGTTTCAGTTCAGAAAGTAGTCCTATTATTTGCATACAGAGCGTATTTTATTATGATGTTTTTATCTCTGAAGTCTGTAACATTTTATTACTGTACTAGGGACAGGTGTCAGTGATGCATTTCTTTGTTGCATGCAGCAATCCATTATAGGTGGTGAATACACAAAACTCACATGAATTGACATTGAAGACATGGCAAGCTTGATTTTTTGAGTGCTTATGTTTGGGATAGTTTTGTTTTTATTTAAATCTCATGAATATTTTTTCTTCTTTATTTTGTAGCTAACTGCAAAATTTTAACTGCATGGTCAGATCCTGTCTAGCTGAAATCAATGTTTTAGAAATAGAAATGTGTTAGGGTCCAGTACGAGCTCTTCAAACTTTCGACCAAACTTCAGATCTTGCCAATCAGAGGTCAATACGTGCAGGCAGACAGTCAGGGAGACCAAATAACTGATTGTTGACTACACTGGCAGATCACGTTCATGACTTGTGCTGTGGTTAAGGGAGATTTTATTTTTTTCTTTAATAACCACAGTGATTTATTTGGAATTCAAAGTATTGTTGGAATACAAAATCATGACCATCAGAAAAATTGAAACATATTGTTTCTGTCAACTGAGATGGTTTTTTCTTCCATGCTATGCTTGACAGTAGTTTATATCTTTTGCCAAAATGCTGCCAAAAATCTTTAAAGGCCTTTCCATTTTTCCTTGTTGAATGAGCATTGTAAGAGTTGGATGAAAGAGAGAAACATTCCCATATGTCCCAAAATCTTTAATTTAGTAAAATTCAAGTTCTGACTCCATTTTTATATCGCTTACTCTCTTGATCAGGCAATCCTAGCACATTTCAAAATATGATCATCCCAGAACATTAATCAGGATGACTCAAGTTTGAGTGAGCTCATTTATTTTTATTTATTTTTAGCTGCATGGCATCATACAGGCAATGCTACAGGTAGCACAAGGGAAAAAATTAAATAAAATTCAAATAGGAAAGTGGAGGAAATTAAAACAATAACAGTTTCCTCTACTGAGGAGAAAGGGAAGGAAATGTGTTTTTCCGGTTAATAAAATGCTGTTCAATATTTAACTTAAGGTGAAATAAGGCTAATAGAAAGAGTGGATAATTCTGCCTAGTAAGAAACAGATTCTTTTCTACTTCTCAAAACATAACGATTTACCTGTGACAGCTAAACCCTCTGTTACTTCACACAATATTAGTAAAGAGATTGAAACTACTTCTGTTTTTTAATTAGAAGTTGCCAACTTTTAGTACAAGGCTTTAAAGAAAGGATTGATCTTCTGATGAATAAGAAACTTCTCTTTTTCTGTCTGTTGCATTTATATTTGTGGAATACATGTTGTAATCTTTCTTATGTGGTGAAATGCACATTAAGTACTTGCACTACAAAAAAAAATCGTCTATGCAAGTGGTGAAATCTCCTTTTCTATGAGCCCCTGGGCCGAAAGCATTTTATTCAAATTAATATTTGAGTAATGGAAATAAAAAAGAGGGTGTCTGTCTGTGCATGATCAGTAAGCATTCCTCTCACTCTCTGAGCAGCCCACATTGATATAAAAATCAGAAAATTTTGGCTATTGTATTTAATAGTTCCTTCATTTATTCCTGAAGGGTTTTGTCACTAACTTGCTTTCACCTGTGACAGCCACAGGTAAATCTCAGATTAAAATTTATGTTCCAATCTAAAATAGATCCTTTCTAATATTGCCTGAGGCTGCATAGGTTATGAATTTTGTGGTGTGTTAGAATACTCTTCAGTGATAAGAAAAAAGCAGAGATTAGATATGTTCCAGGCTGTGTATATGTTCTCTCTTTCAAAAGGCTGAGAGAAGCAGCCTTTAAAGGAATGTTTCCTTATTTTTTTTTTCCTGAATTGATATGTGGTGTATTTCTTTCTTACACAAGGTGACAGCATGTGTGAGATGTAAAGACTAGTTTGCTCAGGCAATTACCCCTTGTTGATAGCAGATTATTTCCTCTGGCAAACTTGAAAATAACTTGTTAGTATATAAGTTACTGCTGTTCTGGGGATGCAGTAATTTACTCTCCTGTCTCTTTTATGAGCACATTTATTTTAATCAGTAGAGTTTGGAATGGCTCTTTTTCATCTAACTCCATTTCTTTTGGAGTTATGCACCCTCTTATAATGTAACAAAGGAGAGTGCATTTTCACACACAGGAGAAAAGAGGTTTGATGTATTGCAGAAGGACATTCCTTATATAGGAAATCATATCCCATGCTCTTTTTCTGTGTTAAGAATGTAACATTCATTTTCTACAGCAGAGGCCCAAATTATTTTTCTGAATAAGGCAATGTTTCACCTCAGTGAGCTACCAGACATTATCACTCACAGCTGTGAACAGTCTCAGAAAGTACTGATCACTTACAACTGGGCTATGGGATTGTGCTATAAAAAATCAAGACTTGATTTCTTTTGGGCTGTTTGCTTCTTTTCGTTTCTTTCACTTTTTTGTTGCAGTTTTTTTTGTTTGGTTTGGTTTGATTTGGTTTGGTTTGGTTTGGTTCAGTTGTTTTTTTGTTGTTTTTTTTCTTTAAAAGCTTTAATATGCATTTTGTGGAGTATGTAATGAATAGAATATTTTGCAGACAAAATCACAACCCTTAAATAAAAGGCATCTGTCAAAGTTCTTATTGTACATGTGAAAATGAAAACAGAAAATAAAGTGAGAATTAAAAGCACTTAGCTGGAAAGCTTCCTCAATGTAGAGATATTTGAAATTTATTTCTACTATATAAACCTCTAGACTTGTTCAACTGCTGTATGTGAATCTATTTCCATGGCAAGGTACTATTTCAGCTGAGTGCAGTAGACACTGGCCTAAATATGAAGTAAAAATGTACCTTGCAATAGTTTGCACAGCTTGCACCAATATACAATTATATCATCATTGATAAAATATTAACACCAAACTATCACAGTACCTAGTTAAATACATTAATAATTGAAAACATTGCCAAATGAGCATGTTTTCAGTTCCTACTTAAAAATTAAGATCCTTCACTGATGCATGTGAATAGCCCACATTAAAATTAATGGTACTTTTGTGAACATTATAGCTTTTTAGAATAGGAAATAAGTGTGATCACACACTCTTGCTACTGTTGCTAAACATTAACCTTTTTCATAACCTCACAGTGGCTGAGGACTCTTAACCTTTTTGCATCAATCTTACATGACTTATGTTTTGTTTGTTTAGTGTTGTCATCACTTCTGCTGATATTCTTTTCATTCTGTAGAACAAAATCAGAATTTTTCTGCATAGCATGCTTAGAAAACAAGTGAGTTTTGCACATCCCTGTGCACTCTGGCAAAGTATACTCTACCTTTCATATGGTTTAGTTAAGTTACATTTATTTTTCTTTTGTATGTGACGTTCTTCTGAGATCTATTATGGTCTATTCATGATTCAATAGTCATATGCTGTACATTGGAGATACGATTATTTCCCATAATTTGTCTTTTTCTCCCTAACGTTGTTGATGCATGTCCTCCATTACCGGTTTGTCCTGATTCTGAGGGGAAAAAAAATTAGATCTGTGAGTATTTCTACTTAAATCCCTTCTTGCTGGTAAGAATATTAGCTATTTCCCTGTCACAAAATTACCTGTTAGTATTTGTTGATTCCATGCAATGTCAGTTGCTTAATTTAGTCAAAGAGTTCTATGTTTTCTTTTTCTAGGAATTCACATGTGAGAGTGTCACAATTTCTCATAAAAACCTATAGTGGGAATTTTTTGTGATTCAAAATGGTTATATGCATTTTTGTTTTAATCTTTCTCAACATTTTGATATTATGGTCTAGAGCAGCCAGGCAGAAGTGCCAAAATATCAGCACACAAAGAGCCGTTGTGGATGTAACTTAATTAAGCCTGGAAAATAACTGAAATATACCATGCTAATATGCTACAATTTCTCAGTACATTGTTGAAAATTAAGACATTTGAACAGACTACATAAAGCCTACAAGGTCATCCAAAGTTACTTTGATATTAACATAAGACTGGGACAGTTTGAAATAGTGAAGAAAATATTGCATGTGCTCATACCTTTGCTACTTGTTCGTGTCAGATGTGTATGAAGGAAGAGTAAATTTTAGAATAAAAAGCCAGTTATCGTGGATATTATTTCTGAAATATCAAAAGGAAAGACAGGTAAATCCTGTTAGCTGGAAACAGAGCTGCTTGCTGCAGCAGGCATGGCAGTGAAATAGCAGCTCACTGCTGAAGAGCAAATTGATGTCAAGCTGAAACCAAGGAAGACCAGACTTTGAAGAAAAGTGACTGCCAAGTGTGATCAACATTCTTCTTACAGTGAGGGCAAGGTGAGATGATAAACCACCAAAACTATTTATCAGATCAAAATCCATGTGCAGTTCAATACAAACACTGAAATCTTACAGAGTTGGTTCTGTTTGAGAAGGACTTGAGACATTCTTGTGACAGACAACTCCAGAAAGGACACGAATTAAAGGTTACAGTGGAGATTTGAAACAGATAAATAGCAAGAAAAAACTGTTGACATGCTTCAATTTTTAAAGATAATTTTCCTGGTCTACTATAGGCTATATATTCCTCTATAAAAAAAAAAAAAAAAAAAAAAAAAAGGAAGGTAAGCACAGGCACAGGCACTATGTACTTGTGTAACCCTTGAAAAGTTTGATACATCATTCCCTTCAGACCAAAACGCTGACACTTGTGAAATGAAGTCAGACAGCATTTTTAATATAGCATTATGTCCCATGATCCCTCCTTGAGTTATATTGAGATGTAGCACATGATCCCACTTTATGTTCAGTTGCACTCAGTTCAACTGCCATTTAGACCTTCCAGACAAGAGGTTAAACCTCGCTTCATGATCATTTTGTCATCCCTGCCTTGTTCAAAGTGCCCGAGAAAGACAGAATGCACAGACGGGATCTTCTACTCATCAGAGCAGTGGTGGCTTACAGCAGAGATTGAGATGTTTTGCAGCATGGTGCTCTGGAAGTATGACATAACTGACATAACATCACAGCTTTTCTACCACCATGTCTACTTCAGTGGAGCAAAACTTCCACATAGTCAGCTATCCAGGGTCTATCACTTATCACACACTGGACAAAGCCCTTTTTCAATGATGGGTAATCAGGCATCCTGAATACAAAAGGATTTTTTCATGTCCTGTGTATGAATATGTTAGTATGTCTTTAAATTGTTTGTGAGCCTTCTAGCTGTGCATTCAGTGCTGTAGGCAAGAAACAGACATAACAGGAGACTGCACTGGTAAGTCAGAACTAGAGCCTGAATATTTGTGAATAACCCATCAAAGCCATTTATTTGAAGCCTACTCAGTTGATGTGGTTTTCTTGCATTTGGTAAAGGCATAAAGAATGCAACATTTCTTTCCTAATGAATATTGAGTAAGACAGACAATCGCCTTGCTTCTTCAAGTAAAAAAAAAAAAACTGAATTGACCTGCCTCGCAGCAACTACAAACATTGGTTTTGTGTGTATAATAGTCCCATGTGTAACAGTGCAATACAAGATATGGTTACAGTTCATACAACATTTTAAATAGTATTTTTGCACCTCTGCGTGATACTTTCCTAAGGTTCTATACCCTGGAGGACCTTGGTCACTGTGAAACAAATGAAAGTAACAAAACAAAAAATGTCTCTCTCTGAGCATTTTACAAATCGGTGATGGATTTTACACTTTCCTGCTACATGCCAGACAGGAGGGAATGGGCTGATATGACAGTTCACAAGCAAGTCAGCAAAACTGCAAATGGAAGATGAGCATAGCACTGCCAAAGCAGTGAGATCCAGGGCTGGGTGACTCAACACACCCATGGTGTTTGAAAGGAGAAAACATTTTCTTTTCCTTAGAAGCATTTGCAACCTAGACAGAAGAGACTTGAGTCCTCTTGTTGTCAGCTGTCAAATATCCACAAACTGGCTTGTTTCCAAACAAAACTTCATTTAGTTTGTTCTTCAAGAAGGGAGCACCTCCCACTGCAAGTGTTGCTACTGCTGACATAGACCCTCTGATAACTGAAACACAGGAGAATCTTCCATTTCACCTTCAAGAAGGCACCTAACCTCAAAGTATCAAGCATACTTTATTTATGTAAGAGGAAGAAGGCTGCAGATTTCAGTACACTTAAACCAGCAACTTCAAGATATCACTGGGAGGTCAACACTAAAGCTTGTCCTCTTTGCATTTACTAAAGAGTTTTGCCTTCTGTCAGTAGTCTATTTTATTTTGCAAGCATTCAGCAGACTCAGTGCTTGATCTCTTTGAACGGCCTGAGCTCTTCAAATCTTTCCATAAGCAGATCCTCAGAGGAGCCTAAATGCATTTGCTGAGCTCATGAGGACTCCAGAGAGATCAATGATTGTAGCTGGCAATTTGAGATGAAATGCTGCTCTGAGATACAGTGGTTTTATTTTGAGAAGTCAGAAGTGTTCACTGGCAGTAAGCCCCACCAATAAGTCTAAAACACAGAATGGCATCAAAACATGGTCTTTTTTTGAAAAAAATGAAGTAGAATGACTACCTGCGTTGAAAATATCTTTTGGACTAGCAAGGATATTTCAAGAAGACTAAAGGACGTAGGAAAATATCAAACCCAGAGACAAAATTAGTTTACCTGCATGAATATTTTCTTTGGCACTTAAAAATTAGGTTTTTTGGAACCTCTGTGCTTCAGACCCATCCAAAGCAAGTACTTCAACTTCCTCTTGCCTCCTGCCTGGGGTCTGCCATACTGGTGATGGCCAGCAGCACTTGGCTCTGAGGACCTGTCAGTAAAGGGGAACTATTGCCGAAGTTAACTTGTAGGTAGGATTTTACATGCTTTTTAGTATTTTCGTGAAAAGTGTAAACAATCTCCTCATGGTCTCCTTTCATTTCTTCTAAATAAAATGTTTCAAAAGGGTAATGTTCCGTGTGTCAATAGTTAAGCTTTTTGGGGCCTACTGTGGTGCCTACCTCTGGCACAGATTCTTTGAAGCCTCCATTGACTAATTATTACTCATAAAATTTTCATAGGTGTTTCCCAGTGTTTGAATCTGATGCAGAAGACTGGTGGTGAGCTCTCAGTTCCATTCATAAGCACCACTACACATTAGACTGGGATAATGCTAAGTGGGATTTTGGTTTTCAGTTACTGATCTGCCCTGCTGTCCTCTTCAAGCCATTTTACTTTGGTCTTCCATGTGCCACAGCAATCAAAACTGAGAAGTTACTATAGCAGCTGCAGCAACTATTTTGCCGGATGTTGTTTTAGATGCTCCAGCTTGAGCTCATGCAACTACAAAATGAATAAGCATTGCAAAATTTCTTGATGTGTTTGATGTAATTGTAACTATAAATACAATGTTGTGAATACAATTGTCGTGGTTTAAGCCATAAATCAGCCATGCAGTTTGATCACTCACTTCCCCCTTTTTCTTCCCTCTGCTCCTGGAGGGATGGGAAGGAGAATTGAAAGAATGCAACTCCCACAG